>APFE031322996.1:0-13117 GCA_000404065.3 Pinus taeda | reverse complement strand
AACAGCAGCAAGAACAAGCAGAAAAAGCTTATTTTTTTGCTGAAAACTGAGAAGTTTTCAGGTGGTCCGTTGGGCTGAAAACGGATAAGTTTGTTTGCTGAAAGAATTATTTTGCTGTAATTTTTTGCTGAAATTTTCTTGCTGTAAAAAGACATTTTTCAGAAATAAAGAAGATCTCTCAAACTGGTTTTCCCCAAGAGTTGTAGGGGGTTTTTCCTGGGTCACGTTGACCAAAATTATCAGTGTTTTAATGTGTTTTAATGGTTGTTTATTACTGCTGATTTTTATTTCTGCAATTTCCAGCATTCTGTAAATTTTCCAGAATTTGTGTTTTCAACAAAATTTATTTTTTCTAGCTTGTTGAATGTATGGTTATGGGAAAGGGCATTTAACTACATGGGAGAAATAAGGAGAAACTGAAAACCGGGGTGGGAAAACAGAAATTTAACAAGAAAGATTTGTAGAAATTATTAGGAAAATCCATATCCAAGTAAAGGAGAAATTATTGAAGTCATAGGAAAAATACAAGGCCAGGCATGATCAATATAGAACATAGAATTCATTCAATGTGGGAGATAGAGTGTGGTTATAGTTGAATAAGGAGAGACTACAATGTCTCGGTAATAAAATCAAGGCTTTGCAGTATGGTCACTCGAGATACTGGAAATTGTGGGAGAGAATGTCTATAGACTCAGTCTATCCCCATACTTTCGCATTTACTCAGTTGGTAATGTAGAAAATATGAAACTCTATGAGCCTTCCATGCTAGATTAGGAAGAGGAACAGGTCCTACCTTCTGTAGAGGATTTGGCACCTGATGCTCAGACAAAGTGTATAGAGGATACAATTTCGCATAAGTTCCGGAACAACAAGATAGGGGCAACATGACCTTTGGGAGATTAGGTTGAAAGGAAAACTTCTAGGCAAGGCTAGATGGTACACCCAAGAGAAGGTGGAGAAAAATTTCCTCACCTCATCTAGTAGAAGCTTTTGGGGACCAAAAGCCTCCCAAAATGGGGAGGTGTGATCCATATTGGATCATTATATTATTTTTCATCCATCCTGATGCTTATGGAGTGGAAAAAGTGGAGGAATCAATGCACATGATCATTTTTGTCGATGGTCCCAGTTTGGAAAATTTTGGGTCAAAAACTTTAAAATCCATTTTGAGGCCTTTAATGAACACTTTTTGTGGTCCTGACCTTACTATGGACCTAGATTCCATAATCTACGCGTCAATACCTTTCCAATGATGCAAGAATTGCCTCAACCAGTGCTCGTACGAGAAAGTTATGCCTCCCTGGAGTTGATCTATCGAGATTGACCACCATAATTCGAGAGGATGCCCTGTCAGCCCCCGTTATTAGTTGAAAAGGGGCTAACGACGTGATCATGATAAAGAAGAGTCTAGAAGTGTCAATAGTTTAACTTTAGTTAAGGGTTGAAGGAGTTAGACCTAACCACTAATAGACTATTGAGTTGTGTTATAACTGGGTCACTAGGAGGAAAAGGGGTTCCATTATTTTCTAGTGCATTTGTTCCATAGACGAGCAGAGTAACAGAGAGGGATAGGGAGAGAGCACACAGAGAGGATTTGTGCACTGTAGTAGCCCATGGGTCACAAACCTCACTTCTTTGTGCTTGGGACCATTTTCTATTAGGAGAAAGAGAGCAAAGCAACCTACCTTCCAGCTGGGTTTTCTCTCGAAAGGATTTCTCATGTTATATCACGTGTCAATCGTGGTTTGCGAGTTTTTATTTTTGCTACTCTTTAATTTCTACATAATTATAATTTGCATGCATACACAATAAATAGTAATTTACAGATCCATAAATCTAAAGAGAAATGAACCCTCATAGTGTAGATTTTGGATTTTTAAGTATAATTTTGTTAGATCTCTTGTGACAAACTGTCTAGTGGAATATTAACAATAGTCTATGAATCCTGACAACATGGATCTGATTGGGATCCAAGTAGATCAAAAATTGTTTAGTAAACCTTCATCCACCCACCTTTTTATTTTTCTTCATCAAACATCATCGCATATTGCAAGGTTGAATTTGCCAAGGCCTAGAACAAGAAACACATAAAATTAGTCGTTTTAAACTAATTCATCTCACATTTCTTTTAGAAGAATTTTGGAAACCAAATTTTGCAAAGAGATCCAACGATCCACATAAAATAAAGTTTATTTTATCTTTTGGATTTTTAATATCTAACATGCATAAATACTCTTTCAAGATTTCATCATATTTGATTATCTTCTTCACAATTTTTTTATTTATCTTTTTATATCCTTGTTATCTTTCTAATAAAATTATGTATGCAACACTCAAACTTTTTGGGAGGTCATCCATCCCAGTGTTACTCTAGCCCAAGTGGGCTTAATTTCACTGTCTTTAATGGGAGCCCTTGGGATGCATAAGGATTCTTGATTTGGTTAGTCAAACCATATGGTCATCAAAGACCCAATACTCCTCTTTCTCATTTAGAGAAAATGATTGGCCAAAAATGGGCTCTTTGTGTGGGTGGACCTTTGGGATCAGTCCATGAGAGATTGGAAGTCTTGGTCTTCTATTTTTGGAGTAAAGAGCCTACATAGATTGGACAGAGCTGTAGTACAAAAATTAGTCTCAGCCTTGTAGAAGAGACATGCAAATTCAACAACAATACTCATGGTCCCATTTGGAGGGATGGACTTTATTGCTATAACCAGCCGATTTGGTTCTACAAGACACACCAGCTATGTTAGATTCTTCATGTGAATCATTCATTCAGGGAGGTACATAATAGAAGATGGGGTACAAATCATAGTAACAACATTTGTATACGAATTTGAATTCAAATACAATTCAATATGAAAAAAATATGTAATGAGATATCCATTATGGCTCCAATACAGAAGTACATATCTCAAAGGCACAAAAATAGGCATTTTGTTCAAATTTTAGAAGAATTTCAGCTTCATAGTTCTCACTAAATCAGAAAAATAATTCACTTGAAAATTTTGCCATTGTTTTATAATTTATAGATATATTCAAGATTTTTTTTAATAAACATTTTTGAGGTTTTTGGGTTTACAAGTCCATGGGATTAAACACATGAGTTATATTATCAAATGAAATTTAAAGTACGTTGACATTATCATATCCATACCATACAGAAAAGTCTTCGAATTTTGTGCTACTCTCAACATTTCACATAGCAAAGGCTGATACAACCGAATCTTGCTACTATGGTATAATGGATTAACAAATGAAATGGATTGTGCACCTTGACAGGGTGTGGGGGTGTAGCGTTTCCTTTGGGTTGAGAGTCTTTGCTTGGATGGCAGTATATTAGGGTTTACCCTTTAAAGCTAGGTTTGTTAAGATAGGCTTTATGGAGGCACACTGTTTGCACTGTGGGATCATTGAGACTCTCCAACATATTTTTGGAAGTGCAAATGTGCTAGAATCTATAGGGATCTCATTTGGACCCTGTGCAGTGATATCTTCTACATACACCCACTGTGGAAGGATGCACTGCTAGGAGATTGTGATGTGGTTGCTCCACCTCACTTCTGAGGAGTTTGGCATTGTATTAGAATATTTTCTCTAGACTCCATATGGAGATTGAGATGCAATGCAGCTTTCAACATTGTTCAATTTTATTTAGATGTTTTCTGTGGGTTGTTGTATGTTGATCTCAAAGACCAACTTAAAGCTAAGGGTGGTCTTCTTTGAAAGATGCTAAGTGTTGACGCTGGAGTTCAATCTCTCTTAAGGACCTTCTTGCTGTTCTTTAAAGTTTAGATAGATGTGAGCTATTATGTACTCTATATGTTCTATTGTTTATATAAGTTGAATTTAAAAAACAAAAAGATTATATGAAAACTTGCATTAGCACATTCTTATCATATCTCTTCTTTCAATCAACACGTGGATGTTCTTATATAATGATCATTGTGTCAAGTTCTTTGTTATTTTTTTATCCTACATAAACTCTCATTTTCATGTAGATTATCTAAATGTTCTTTTTTGTTTGTAGTACACTCCCGCCATTGACATTTGGAGTATTGGATGCATATTTTCTGAAATCTTGACTGGGAAGCCACTTTTCCCTGGCAAAAATGTGGTTCATCAACTCGATTTGATAACTGATTTGCTTGGCACGCCTTCTCTGGAAGCCATCACAAGGGTTGGTTCTCTTCCTTGTCACCATTTATTTCCATATATGGCTATAATGAGTAGGTTCTAATTCACGTTGATGCAATTTTTGATTGACAAGTAAATTTCTAAAATCATAATTGGTCTGTTTGAACTGTTTAATTTATATAAACAAAAAAATACTAATGGGTGTATTAAAATGTATATCTGTAGGTTCGTAATGAAAAAACTAGAAGATACCTGAGCAGCATGCGCAAGAAGAAACCCATGCAATTCTCCCGGAAATTCCCAAATGCAGATCCTTTAGCTCTTAGATTACTAGAAAGACTATTAGCATTTGAGCCAAACGATCGTCCAACTGCAGAAGAGGTAATGTTGATTTGCTGGGGATCCATTGATCTAAGAATTTATGAATTGTTTTGTGCTTTTTGATGTCTACATCCTTTTGTTAAAGAACTGAAAAATAATTTTTTTTGCTCCAAGGTGACAGGCTTTAGCGGACCCATATTTTAAGGGATTGGCAAATGTGGAGCGAGAACCATCAGCAAGGACAATCTCTAAAATGGAGTTTGAGTTTGAGAGAAGAAGAGTAACAAAAGAGGATGTGAGGGGACTTATTTATCGAGAAATACTAGAATATCACCCGCAAATGTTGAAAGAATACCTTCAGGGAGCAGACAGTACAAATTTTATGTATCCAAGGTATAATTTGGCATTATAATAAGCCCTTTTCTGATTTTTACTTTTTTGGTATTCTTTTTTCTTTTTTTTTTCCCTGGAAAATACACATTAGAAATACATTTGATTTATATTAAGTGTACATTTGAATGCCCAGAATTGACTACAGTGGCATCCTTGCTTAGTAGAGGCCTTAATTGCCAAGATGTCAACTTTAGCTCCTATCACTAGAGAGTCTAAATCTTTTGTGGTAATATCAGTCCGTTGTAATCTGGATCCTGTTCTGCTAGTTCAACCTTAATGGATGGGAATTACCCTAATTTTTCATGGAATTTCACCTCCACAAGGAAAAAATACTGATGAGATATATCATGTCTCAAAGATATCTGATGTACAATCTAATAGTGGAGTTATCTTCTAAGCTTACTCTTTTGCAATTTAAAGGGTCCACAAACAATGCAACATATTTTTTTTCAATTCACTCCCAAAATACATGGACTGCACAACAACTCTTTACGTGCCTCATTTTGGCCTCCTGGCAAATAAGACAAAGTCCACCCAACCTACCGCATATAGTCTATCCTTGACTTCCAGGCTATATGGCAAAGTTAGTCAAACTAAAACATGGGATTTATGAACCACTTTGGCTTTCCAAATGGCCTGGCATCCTGTAATCCATCAGTCACCTGTGTATTGAAGCAATTGTATTGTTTGGTCTATTTGTTGTGTAGTTTTTTGTGTCAGAGCACCTGAGTTACTTGTGATTTATGTTGCAGCAAATGTGGATCACCGGTTCACCCCCACCTTCTTCCTACCAGCCACATTTTGGTACAGAAACCCTGAAACACATTTCAGCCAGGCTAAAACGTGTATCACATTTTGATACAGATTTCCGCCCATCTATAATGCGTATTACCCTCTGTACATCACATATCACCCTCCATCTGACGCATTTCAGCTGCAGTACACAACATGTGTGGCTCTGTATGGTGCATTTGTGTGCCCATTTTTGGCCTGGGACCCATTAAAAAACATTTTTAAGTGATTAAAACTTAAATCTTTTTTAGTTATTATGCTTTTAAAATATTTTTGGATATTTCTAGAAGCCTCTAGAAATCATTTTTTTCTTTCAAAAGAGGATGTCCCTATCATTTCTCCTCATACTGTTTGAGGCTTGAGCAAGGGTGATTTCAGCAAGGGTAACTTCAGCAAGAGAGGATTTAAATTATTTAGTTGCTACATCCATCTTTGTTGTTGTTTTGTGTAGCTACAATGTAATGTCCCCAATTTTTGATCTACTAACTGAGGAGGCCACAAGGAGGCTATGCGCACCTTTAGAGAGAGAAGTGTGATTTTGTGAGGCAAGCAAGGGGGGCCACTAAAGAGGCAATATGCACCAAAAAGGGGAAATCAAACTCTTAGTGGAATGTGGGGGCCACCAAGGGGAGGCAAGGGGCCCATGACTATATAGGCAGCAAGGAGGCATTTCATCTTTTGACTATTGCACTTAACCATTCATGTTCTCTTGGAGTTGTTCAACGCAAGGGTTAGAGTGTTGTTTAGCACAATGGTTTTAAGCGAAACCCAAGCTGGTTTCGGGGGACTTCGAGTGCCTCCTATTGTCACTCAAATTGTACAAGGAATTTGACAACGCTTAAGGTAGGGGTTGTCACTCTGATCCCTGCCCTCTCTATTTAAGTTGTCTCCTAACTGCAGACTAAAGGGGGTAGTCCCTATGGATGAGATGATGAACAACTTGTTGGGAACCAACAAGTTAAGCAGACACAATTGAATGACCTAGCAACTTGGTTGAAATTAAGAGGCAAGTATGGCTATTTAGCACGATTAGTTCAGATTTCCAAAGATCACAATTTAGAGACCAGTGCCTTAGGAGATTAATTACTTGCACAATATGAATTAGAATCCATGTTACCGGATGAACATTTGCTGTAATGTGCAAACTCTATCCTATATGAAGTGCAAGACCTAAATCTATGTGAATTCAAACTCTTGGCTACTTTTAATTATATGCCTAATCTAAATGATTCTTTCTCCTCAATTCTTTTGAAGCTAGTCTCGAACGCAAATTGTAGAGAGAAGTCCATGGGAGGGAGGCTAAGGCCTCATTAACGATACCTCCCGTGGAGTTCTAATGACCTAAGCACCTCCGTTCCTACAAGGGATTGCCCACAAGAGAATTGCAAGGTCACTGTGTTAATTGCGGATGAGGGTCTAGAATTCACAAATTATTTCAAGAAGGTGGTCCTATCTTCTTACAACCAAGCTTATGCTTGGAGGTATATTTTATAAATGCACTTCTAGCTTAGAATGAAGATGCAAGATATGAGTGATTGCTTCGATGAGATTACAAAGTACTCTAAGTACTTCAACAAGATTAGATCACTTGAAATCAAAATGCTTATTCAACATAAGATGACAAGAGCATTTAAATGGAGCACTTAGGGAACAATTTAAAGACTATCTCAATGGAGCAAGGTAAACATTTCTGATGAAACACAATTAGCAATCCCAATTACTTCAAGAGCTTATTAGAGCTTATCAATGTGTCAATAAGATCTCAATTCTTCTTATGATAATATGATTTAACAATTAAGCACGAGAACAATATTATAGCAATTATCACTTAGACCATGAGCCAGTGAATCATGATTATAACAAGTTCTAATAGAGATAAGCACAAGATGAGATTGCTAAAGTGATTAATAATGGATGCTAGACAACACAAATGAAATAATGCAATGATGCAAAATGCAAAGATGCAACTTATCTATCATAACAATAATAATGCAAGAAATGCAAGAGATAAGTCAATGCAAGACTCATATGATCAATCCACCAATGAATTCCCTGCAATGCTATTACTTTGAAAATGCGCCAGACTTGAGAAAATAAGACCAACAAGCTATTATTGTTAAAACAGTCCCAAATTAACATGGAAAGCTAGCAAACACAATTTTGATTAAGCCCTTAAGTGATGAGAGTTATTTCTTAGAGTTATTAGGCTTATTCAGATGTGTTTTCAAGCTTCTTTAGGGTGATTTATACTTGATTATGCCACTGTTAGATTAGTCTTCAGAATCTTCATATTTATATTTGAGTCAAAGAATGAAAAATAATTTATTATTATTATTACAATGACTTATTAAAGCATGGGTTTCATGCTTGGGTCATCATTTTATAGGTCAACGTCCCCATTGAGGACTTCAAGGTTTCATATTGAGTCACTAGAGTCATTGTCCATTTAATGAGACCCTTCTTGGACTTCCGAATCATGTTAAAAGAATTATTATTGAGTGAAAAATGTAATTTGTCACATCCAAACCAAGTCGGCCTACAAGAGCACAATTCGACCCACAAAAGAGGCTATATATACAAGAGCAGTTCGATCTATTTGGATAAAAACTCAACAAGTTCGATACACATCAAGGAAGTGCAGAAAAAGTGTGAAGTTCAAGGAGAAGAAGGAAGGATTGCAAGTTGAAGTTTCTGGGCTATCTCTCTCTCTCTTTTATGCGAAGTTACTAGGCTATTTGCTGGATCGAAGTTCTGCTGCTGGAAGGTCGAAGTTTTGGATTTTGCTGGGTCAAAGTTCTGCTGCTGGGAAGGTCGAAATGTTGGATTTGCTAGGTCGAAGTTCTGCTACTGGCAAGGTCGAAATTATGGATTTGCTAGGTCGAAGTGTTGTTGCTACAGGGTCAAAGATCTAGATCGAAGTTGCTAAAAGGAACGGCTAACTTGGTGGTTGGGGAATGTTTGTGTCTAGGTTGAAGAGTCTTGGATTATATAATCTTAACTACTGAAGGAAGAAGTTTGACTGGGTTTTCCCCTAGATAGGGGTTTTACCTTGGCAGAGTGCCTACATTTTGTGTCTCTTGTTCTTTTGATCTATACACACACATAATTTGGCAATTTCTTGATGAAAGATAATACAATAAAGAAGAAAGAGAAGCCAACATAATTCACAAGTAATTATCAATAAAGAGAAATCAAACCCTAATTCTACTAGCCTAATTCTACTAGCATTGATTTCTCAACATCAAGAAGAGTCATTGTTATATGTAAAAGACCCCATTGGGCATCTTGTAACATGTCAAGAGAATCATTTTTGAGTCAAAAGTGTCAAAATACCCCTCCAAGACCAAGTTGGCCTGGCAGTGAAGAAGTCAGTGTAATTAGGGCATGTCCTCCTTGGAACCCTATATATAAGAGGGCATTCGACATCCTATGGACTCACTCACTCATTCACTCAAGATAGCAAGAAAGAGAAGGAAGAAGGAAAGGGAAGGACTTGAAGGATGAAGGAAGATAATATTTTTGATGTCTTTCTCTCTCTGCTTCTCACACATGCAAAAGGAAGGCTAGGGTTTTGTAGCTACTAGGTCGAAGTTTTCAAGAAGTCAACGAGGGTCGAAATTTAAGGAAAAAGAGGCAATTTGATCTCTCATAAGACATTGAAGAAGAAGCAGTCCAAGCGAAGCAAGAAGGAAGCGCTAGAAGCCCTAATTATCCCACGTGCAAAGTTGCAGTTTATTATAGGGGGCTGAAAATTTCAACTTGCAGTGGGGGCTGAAAAACTGAAGCTGGGGGTCGATGTTGTGCTATTGGAAGACATTTGATTTGGTTAGACTTGGATAGAAGAAGCACATTATCAAAAAGGTTTGAATTGGTCTTGGAAGGGTATTGGTCTTGTTCTAGAGGCCTTGGAATTCGTCATTTGTAGAAGCTGTAAGAAGAGGATATTTGTGAGTTTTCCTCTCAAGAGGAGAGCTTTTGGCCCTGGCTAGCAGCCTACATCTTATGTCCTTGTGTACTATTGATCTTCATGTTTTGGTAGTTGTTTGATGATAAGAACAACATAATAATAAGAAAAGAAGAAGCTAATAATCAAGAAAAGTAAAAGAACATCACTTGCAGTTATTGAGTCTAAAAGAAATCACCTCATTTGTAGCCCTATTGATTTCTCAACATCTCCTTGATCTTGTATTATTGTTCCCTGTTCAAGAATTTCTCCTCTATTTGCTTTCTTATATGCACTTTGGTTATTTTCCCTTTTGATGTGGGAGAAGGGTATTGATTCAAACTTCTCAATTTGCATCCATATTCCAAGGGACATTGGAGACAGATCCTTCTCTTTAAGATCTTTTACTTTGTAGAACTTTTGAATAATTATCATTGAGTCTGTGAAGACTTTTAGTTGTTGTATCCCCCTTGAGAGGGAAATCTTCAAGCTTTGCCAAACAGCTAAAGCTTCCGCTTGGTTATTTTCCGCCTTGCCTAATCCCCAAGTAAATTTTTGTCTTTATTTCTTCATCAAGGTTGTAAATGACCCCTATCGCTCCTGCCTCCCCCAAGCTGTAGGGTTGATTATTGAAAGAAGATATGATCACATCTTTTGTTCTCCTTACATTGCCCATTATCTAAATTAGATCTTAGAAGAGATTGATAATAAAGTTCCCTGGATTAAGGAACTCATAGGATGAGCAAGGGAGATAATTAAATTCATCACCAACCACCACCAGTCTCAAGCAATATTTCGAGAATACTCCAAGTTAGAGTTGTTGAAAGTTGTTGAGACAAGATGTGTCTCAAACTTCATCATGTTGGGCTATCTTCTGAGTAAAGCAACCATTGATTTCCATGGCGGTGAGTTAACTTTGGGCTTAGTGGAGACATGCGTATTATAGTGGGAAGTTATGGTGCACAAATTGTGTCTTGATGAGGAGTGGTGGAGCAAAATAGAATTCTTGCACAAGCTCACATCCCCTACATTTGAGCTTCTTTGAAGTGTTGATATAGACAAATCTTTATTGGGCAAGGTTTACGATGGTGTGGATACAACGGCTGAGAAAACTTTGGAAATGATTACACAAGAATCTCCTTAGCTTTTATTTTTTGATGCTCATTTTGTTGACACAATGAATAAAATCAAGTTTGATAGGTGGAACCAATGTAACACTCCATTGCACACTTTAGCACATACCCTAAACCCAAGATTTTATGATGGTAACTTTATTGCTCAAAGAAATGGGAAGAGGAAGGCTCCACATAAGGATACGGAAGTAGAAAATCGAGTGAAAATAACCCTTATGAGAATATTTCCGGCTCATCTACATAGGGAGGTGAAGGAAGAATTTGCTGGTTTGGATGAGTATTTATAGATATCAGCTTAGGATGAGAGAAGCACCATGAGTCCAAATAGATGGTGGATTTGTCATGGAGGAAATGGTGTACATCTATAAAGCATTGACATTCATATTCTTTCACAAGTTGTAAGCTCTTTCACAAGTGGAATTGGAAATATTCTTTCGCTCTTGAGTATTTATCTCTTCCTTCTTGCTCTTCTTTTTTCATCTTTCTCTTAACCCTGATGATGGATCCCATTTGGGATTCGAAACGTTGGTGTAAAAATTCACTTACTGTGGACTCTCCGATCAAAGATTCGAAAATCACACACCACAGATCTCTGAAATCTAGTAGAAAGAAATTGGAGAACCCATAGCTTTATTCATTCAATCAACCACAATAGGTTGGATTCACAAAAGGATGAGGATTTTGTTTATGTACATTCCAACCTTTGCCTTGCATCTCGTAGGGGTCTAGAATATAGTAGTTAGCCTTGTAAAGAATGGGATGTGGATCTAGAATGTCCTGTCTTGGAAATCTCTCTTGTTGCTATTGATGAACCTAGAAGTGGAATTGGAAATACTTCTACCAATCCACATTCCTCTGTCGAATGCACATCTTCTTTTATTTTCCATGATGGATATGTGTTAAAATTCGCAACTAGGGCCAAACTCCATGTGGGTCATCTTATTTATGGCAACTGGTATTTTTCTTGGACTCCTCTCATTGAGAGGTGTAGGATTGATCTAAAAATCATCCGATTCCGATAAGTATTCATGGAGTTATGAATTTATTTGTGTTATAAGACAATTCGTCAAGGTCGGCCAGTAACCAAATAAACCCCACATGTGCTCAATGTTTTAGTATAAAAGGAGATGACTTGATAGTCGTTTCTACACACACTTCTATCTTGATTTCTCTCCACTTGTCTTGATTTTTAGTGGAAGAGAAATCTAGGAGTGGAAGCCCTAGACGTTGGAGGAAAAGAGGCTGCCTGAGCCGCAACAAAGAAGGCAGCCCTAAACATTGTTCTAAGGCAGCCCTAATGCTATCCTAAAGGAAGCCCTAAATGTTGTTCTAAGGCAGCCCTAAATGCTGTCCTAAAGGCAGCCCTAAACATTGTTCTAAGGCAGCCCTAATGCTATCCTAAAGGCAGCCCTAAACATTGTTCTAAGGCAGCCCTAAATGTTGTCGTAAAGGCAGCCCTAAACGTTGTTCTAAGGCAGCCCTAAATGCTGTCCTAAAGGCAGCCCTCAACACTGTTTCTAGGTACGGTTTAGAGCTGCAAAGATGCATGGACAACAAGCCTAGATAGTGCTGCAAAGTTGCATGGGCAACAAGGCTACATAAGTGCTGCAAAGATGCATGGAGAGCAAGGCTAGATAGTGCTGCAAAGATGCATGGACAACAAGGCTACATAAGTGCTGCAAAGATGCATGGGCAACAAGGCTACATAGTGCTGCAAAGATGCATGGACAACAATGACATTGTGACATGGCAGCAAAGGTACATGGTGCTGCAAACTCATTGGACAGCACAATGGTGGGATAGCAGCTTGTTGGGACATCACAATGATCAATGACATTGTGACATTGTGCAACAGAGATACATGGGACATCTAGTATTTAGTGCAGCAAGTTCATGGTGCTGCAATAGTATGGTACATGGGACAACAACAACAACAACAAGGTGTAGCAAGCATAGTGCTGCAAGCACATTGGGACAGCAGTATGGTACTTGGTGCAACAAGCACATTGGGACAATAGTATGGTACTTGGTGCAGCAAGCACATGGGTGACAACATGATGCTGTAGTGGCACACGGTACAACAGTGCTAAACATTGGGACAACAATGTAGCATAAGGTGCAAGAGTCTGATGTGTACAACATGGTCATAAGGTCCAACATTGTGATGATGGGTGCAACATGGTGCAGTGAGGTGCAGCATGACGACGAGATGCAGCACAATGACAGGTGAAGGAGTCACCTTGGAGAATCAGTTGAAGCAGCGTGTCTTCAACTGATCTCATGTATCATCTTCTTAGAGATGATCTATTCTCTTATCTAGATAAGTCAAAGTGTTGACTTCTGTTGTAAATGTACTATCTCTCTCCCTCTCTACTGAACTATTGAAGAACATATAAGA
>APFE031322995.1:0-19478 GCA_000404065.3 Pinus taeda | reverse complement strand
GAACATTAAAAAAATACAAATGCCCCGGTGGTCCACTGCTAACCACATCCCAAACCAAAAGTGGAAGCTCGATGACTTGGAGATAAGAGCGTGTGGACTCCACATTTCGTTTCTTGACGAAAATGAATACACGTGTACCTTCATATTTCACTTTATCTCTTTCTCCACGTCGTACGTTATGAATCGAATTCTTGGTTTTGAACAGTTGGCACCATCGAATCTAAAATCACTTTAAATAGGATGACGTACAACTTTGAATAAGCGTAGCGGAAGCGTACGGAGTCCGGACGGAATCTAGGTTTAGGGTACGAATTTCAAAAAGGAAACAACCCTAGGTTTCTGCCAACCTAATAGTTTTCATCAATTTTAACGCAAAAATGCAATTGGCCACTCAAATTCCATCTTAGTGACATGTTTCTCCAAAAGTCAATGTTTTCTCACACGTTTTAAATCTGGAGACCGCGCCTAATAAGTGATAATCAATACGTGTATTTCTATATATATATGGGCTTCCCCATCTTAAATCCACACTACAAGAAGATTCCATTTGACTTAAGATTTTGAGATCAGCAATTGTCAAGCTCTACGTTTCCAAATTGTGATTCGATGTTTCCCTACTACTACACAGCGTTGGCATTGTGTGGCCAAAAAGGGGAAACACTCCATAGTCCCGACAGCACGATTCCCAGCCTCTTCCACGAGAAGATCGGGAAAAAAATTGCCGCCAATTTTAGGGAATCCGAAGGTGAAAGAGTGAAAGTGGGTGTCGGAAATTCGTATGGCGAGATCAACTATGATCCTACCAGCATAGATAGATCCATTTACTTTGGATTTATCAAGCTGAAAAGTGAGTTTCCGAAATGTGTATTGTAGATTTATTAAGAGTGAGAGGAATGGAATATCTAGGTATATAAATTGAGAAATATTTGATATACAAATTGAGAATATTTGGGGAAAATTATATTCATCCTTTTTTTTTTCTTACATGACTTTGTCCAACTTTTTCAAATTGTAGTTTCTCTGTCATGCTTTTAACTTGCTACCACATAATCTCTTTTTATTTATTGGACTCAAGAAACGATGTTTTCTCTTGGTAGTGATCTTGGATGGAATTATTGAAACACATTTTTTTGTTGTTGAGTCTTAAAACTATCTCTCTTCTACATACTTTTCTAAACCTTTTTCTCACACCAGCGCCTCAAAAGCTATAAAAGATCATTACATATTGATTTTAGGAGTGCATTTAAGTGGTTTTCTAACTATATTTTTGTGTTTTCTATTTGACTTAGATTTTTCTCATCAGCTGCGGAATGTAGCCACTTTCCGCAGTTGACTCGTGATTCCGTAGCTATTTTTATTGATCTATAAGTTACAGGTGTCAGCAGTAAAACAAGGCACGTGGGCAGTTCAGGAATGATCTAGATATCGACAAAGTCCTATTTGTTCAGTGAAATTCGTAAAGGAAAGCCTTGGTCAAAGGTCGGTCAAACAAAGAGTCCCACAGTAAATAGGTTTCTGTTTTCAGCACATGAAAGGTCCGAGACTATTCCTAGATCCGTGGATCCCTCTTGACAGCTACATACCGTCTCCACGACACAAATCCAACATCTACCTTTTATAGATTAAATGATCATGGCAACCAAGATGCTAAGCTCACGGGTTCTGTCTTTTTACGTGTCCTCTGTTGAAAATTCCTCACGGAGAAACAATTAT
Organism: Pinus taeda; assembly: GCA_000404065.3. Classification (NCBI taxonomy): domain Eukaryota; kingdom Viridiplantae; phylum Streptophyta; class Pinopsida; order Pinales; family Pinaceae; genus Pinus; species Pinus taeda. The sequence goes on along the minus strand of APFE031322995.1, from coordinate 17,765 downwards.
ACAATTTCCTGTATAAATGATGCGTTTGCAAACGCAAATAGTTAGTCTTGCTGTTAGTTTTTATGTTTTCGTTGTAGCATTAGTTTTGCAGTTGTAACAATAAGACATTTCCTCTGTTTTGCAATATAAAAACTCTGTTTCTTATGACTGTTTGAGCGTAATTTTGGGTTGACAACGTATTAACCAAAGGCCGTGCAGAAGGCCCCTCCTAGTTGTGGTTTTGTTTTTGATTTCTATAAAGTTTTCATGCGTCATTTTCTTATTTCCATTGTATATATTTCATAGCTTGTTTAAATGTATATGTTTCATAATTCATTTATGGTGTTAATCTTTCATTCTTGTACATGATTTTCCATCATTGTATACTTGTGCTAACACTGATCAGTGTGTTTCAGGATAGGTCATGCTCGAGTTTTTTCATATAATTTTTGCATCAAATAGTGACATGAGATTGGCCTCTCCGCTGATTTTGTTTTTAAGCTTTTCAATTTCAGTTATGCTTTGATTTCAGTGTTATTTATTTGCTGTTGTTAGCTAGTTTAGATATCAAATTCTTCATGTTATCTGACGTTATCTCCGGAGCCATAGCTTAACCCCGAAAAGCTACTTGGCAAGCTATCAGATTATAAGTGAAGTGATTTGATTTTACTTTCATTCTGCAAGTAGGTAGTTTAGATATCAAGTTCTTCATGTTATTTGACATTATCTCTGAAGCCATGGCTTAACCCCGAAAAGCTACTATGCGAGCTATCGGATTATAAGTGAAGTGACTTGATTTTACTTTCATTAATCTGTAAGTAAGTAATTCAGATATCAATTCTTCATGTTATTTGACGTTATCTCCAGAGCCATGGCCTAACCCCGAAAAGCTACTTGGCGAGCTATCAGATTATAAGTGAAGTAAGTTGATCTTACTTTCATTAGTCTGCAATTTTTGGTTTCTTTTAGTGCAATAATTTAGATTTTATTTCTGTATTTAGATGGGCAGCAGAGAGTGATTTCATGATCAGTATTTCATCTTTTGTTTGATTTAAGTAGCTGCACATTTACATTCTTGTTCAAGTACTAATTTTATCACTAGCATGTTTTGAGATCTTTTGAAGTGCTAAGTTCTAGAAGTTATCATAAGGGACATAAAACCTTGTCTTAAATCCACATCCATACTTGCCTTCTAAAGTATTCTTAAAACTTAGGAATAGGATTTCCATTTGCATTAAGAAACAAACAAAGACAAAACCCCAAAACAAAATAAAAGTGAAAATAATAAAAAGTAAGAAAGAGGTTGTCTTGCACATATAGTGTGGCACACTTCAACAGTTTACTACTCCCGAATTGATAATTAATGTAGCAATTTAGGACATACTAAACTGACTAAACATTTTGGTGTTGTTGCCAGGGAAGTGTAACTAGGTAGCCGATCTCTTACATAAAAAAAGGGAAAAATTGATAACTTCTTGAAGTATGCTCTTCTCTTGCACCTAGTGTGATTTGGAGGATCAAAAAAGAGAGTTATTAGTTCAATAATTTCTTGAGTATGCTCTTTTCTTGCACTTAGTGTGATCTGGAAGATCAGAAAGAGAATTATTAACCCGACTAAAAAAAATCATTAAAAAAAAATGACATGCATAGAGTAAGAGATTCTAGGGGAAAGTTTATAGTTAGGGCCAAAAGTTCGATTTTCAAAACTCTAGCTACTTCAAAGCATAAACAAGATAAACCTCCATCCTAGACTCATACTCCCAGCCTTAGGATTCCTGAGATTCAAGGGGTAGCAACTGAATTAAAAGATTCTCCCACACTACTACTAAATCTGATCTAGGAGTAAAACATTTCTATCTGGGTTTGGAGTCTTGTGCTGAACCTATGACTATATGGAAGACTCTCAAAAACTCAAATTGTTTCCTTCAACACGGAAAGGAACTGTTTCCTTCAATCTATTAGAACTTGGAATGAAATGAAGAAAACATTTTTGGATAGATATCTAGATTATTGTATGCCCACTAATCATAAGGATGAGGTATTCAAAATGATGCAAAAAGAAGATGAGAACTTGGAGGATTTACTTGAAAGATTTTAATACAACTTAAAGAGAGCGAAAATGAGTAATTTAGACGAGGAAACCTTGAAAGCCCTTCTATTGAAATTCATTAGAGATGAATTAATAGATATTTTAAACATGGTGGGGTAGGGAGACATTTCTCAACTTCCACTACTTGACATAGCAGAACTATGTGTCCATCTCTCAAAGGGAAAATCTAAAACTGGAAAAGGCTAGAGATCCTTCTCTTATTAAAGCAAACAAATCTGCAACTGGATTAGTAAGTAGGGCAGAGATTGGCAATATGCTTGATGAGTTCAAAACTGATATTCTAGGGAGCCTTAGTGAACAACTAGACACCCTTAAAATTCAAAAAACGCAGAAAGCAGAAGTTGATGCCTTGGCCATCTTTTGCCCAAAATGTAGAAAGAAACATGCTCTAAGGGAATGTCCCTAGGATGCAAAAGTTGTAGAAACATATATGATTTGCTCATAAAGTCATGAGACCAAGTACTGTCCTTCAATTCCTGGGCTCAAAGTTATATTTCAGGATTATCCAAATTCAGTAGAATCCCTTTGTTTTGTTTCAAGAAGACCTTGGCAAGGGCAACAAAATCAAGGATTTAACAATCCTATGAATTTTCAGCTCCTGCCAAATTGGAATTCTTGGCAACAACCTTGGCCCCAACCTCAAAATCCGTACCAATTATGGGCACAAGGGGTGAAAAATCCTTATGCGAGATCTGCTCAATTTTATCAATATCCTCCATATTTTCAAAATCGACTACTTCCAAATCAAAACCCACAACTTTTATTGCCATTTCCACAACAACAACCTTCTTAACAAAATCCAAATTCTCAACTCTTGCTTTCATTTCAACAAAAGACAAACCAACTACCATCCCAGCCATTACCAAATCCCAACAACAAAAATCCTCAGAATGCTGACGTGGTAGAAGGATAACAATTTCCTACCTATATGATTGTTCCTCTTAATGATGTTCAACTCAAATCCAGTAGAGTTTTAGAAAAGCAAAAACCTTCTATAGATGTTCAAGAGCAACTTTGAGGAGGATTCTCTTAAAGTCAATAAAGGTTCTGAGGAAGCATCCCTTCAAAATCCAATCATTCAAGAAGAAAAACAAAAAGAGTCAACCCCCACAACTCTTATAGTTGAGCAACTTGCATCTTCATCCATGCCTCCTTTCTCTGAAATATTACAAATTGACAAAGTGGTGGAAAAACAAATCTTGTTGCATGACTATCATTTTCTAGATGAATTAAAGAATGTTTGTATCAAGATTCCCTTGCTACAAGACATTAGAGAGATTCATGTTTTAGCAAAAACAATAAAGGAGTTGAGTTTCAAAAGACTAGGTAGGAAACCAAGAGATACAAAAAGAATCCACCTGGTAGGAAAAATTTGCAGATATCATAATGGGAAAGATTGCCATGCAGAAATATGTGGATCTAGGTAGTCCAATTGCCAAGACACACATAAATGGGATAGAAATTCCAAATACTTTGATTGACTTAGGGGCTGCTATAAACATTATGAGTAGACAGACTATGGAACAACTTAAACTTCCTAATCTTCTTTTCACACCCACCCTACTGCAACTTGCAAATAGATCAATAATCAAACCAGATGGTGTGTTAGAAGATATTTCAGTCTCCTTAAATTCTTGGGAATATCCAGTAGATTTCATGATTTTGACTCCCAAGAGTAATCTAGGAGTGCACCCACTCATCTTAGAATGACCTTGGCTAGCCACAACTAATGCTTTCATTACTTGTAGATCTGTGGATATGTACATTTTTTATGGTAATTCAACAAAGAAATTCAATTTGTATCCTCTAGCAAAAGCAATTACAGAAGTAGGAGACAATGAATGGGTCAATGGTGAAGATATTATACAACCTGTCTTTACTATCTCTTAAGTTAGTGAAGATAGTCAAATTTTGAACACATTAGAAAATTTCGAAGCATCTTCAGAATATAACCACACACAATTTCAGTTAGATTCTGATATTGAATATTTGTCATCAAAGAAAATGTCTCTTTAATCTATGGAATACTTCGATAGTTCTACAGTTGAGACTTTTCCAAGTAAAACATTGAATACCAACAAAAATTTGGAAAAGTTACAATAGGAAGAGCTAACCAGAATCTTGCAAAAACATTTTGCTGCATTTACATGGGAGTATACTAATATGAAAGGTATTGACCCTAAGACTCGCATCCTTCATATCTATATTGAGGAAAACAGTAGACCAATCAGACACCCTCAGAGAAGGATGAATCCAAATCTTAGGGAGATTGTGAAAGAAGAGCTCCAAAAACTACTCAATGTAAACTTCATTTACCCAATTTTAGATAGCTGGTGGGTTTCTCCCTTGGTTATAGTACCCAAAAGGAATGGTAAATGGAGGGTGTGCATTGATTACAGTGAATTTAATAAAGCAACTTTGAAGGACCACTCCATTACCCTTTATCGATCAAGTATTAGGTACATTAGCAGGCAAAAAATATTTTTCATTTCTGGATGGTTTTAGTGGTTATAATCAAATTCAAGTAGCACTTGAGGATCAAGATAAGACTACATTTACCTGTCCATGGGAAACTTTTGCTTATCGAGTGCTTCCTTTTGGATTATGTAATGCATCCGCAACATTCCAAAGAGCAGTACTAGGAATTTTTTTTTATCTAATCCATGATTGCGTAGAGGTATATATGGATGATTTTACAGTTTATGGTAATTCATTTGAAGAGGCATTAGAAAATTTGGAAAAGTCCTTATAAGATGTAAAGAAACAAACCTTTCATTAAGCCATGAAAAATGCTTTATGATGTTTACTGAAGGTATTGTTTTAGGACATCATATTTCAGGGGATGGGATTGAAGTTGATAGATCAAAAGTTGAAGTCATCTCCAAGTTATCTATTCCAAATTGTCAAAAAGATGTCAAAAGTTTTATAGGAATTACTGGATATTATAGAAGATTTATAGAAAACTTCACCAAAATAGCATCTCCACTCTTTAAACTACTTACAAAACACTGTGAATTCAAATGGATTCCTGATTTCCAATCAGCTTTTGAAGCTTTGAAAACAAGAATATCTGAAGCGTCTATCTTAAGAGGACCAAATTGGAAACTTCCTTTTCATATTTCTACAGATGCTTCAAATATAGCTCGAAGCGTTGTGTTGGGACAAAAAGATTTAGTTCCTTATGCCATTTACTATACCAGTAAAAATTTAACTCCCACTGAGTTGAATTACACTGTGACTGAAAAAGAGTTCTTAGTTTTTGTTCATGCAATCAATAAGTTCAGAGATTATATAACAAGCTATGAAACTTTTATTCATACTGATCATTCTACAATTAGATATCTAATGAACAAACCCATTACTAATGGCAGAGTTACAATGTGGCTCCTACTTTTATAGGAATTCAATATTATATGTTCGATAGACTAGGAAAACAAAACACAGTAGCTGATTTCTTGTCTAGGATTCAGAATACTAAAGAGGATTCTCCTGTAGAGGATAAGTTTCCTGATGAATATTTATTTGCAGTAACTACTAAGACTCCTTGGTATGCAGATATAGCTAACTATTTGGTTACAGGGAAACTACCTCCGCATTTATTTCCTAGTGAAAGAAGAAAGATTATTTAGGAGAGTTCAAAATATTCATGGATTTCTAACGAATTGTTTAAAACAGGGCCAGATCTTGTGATCAGAAGATGTGTTAGGGAAGATGAAATGCCTGATATTCTCAAAGCATGTCATGATGAACCATGCGGTGGAAACTTTGCTGACAAAAGGACAGCCTATAAAATCCTTTTTTTAGGATATTATTGGTCGTCCCTCTTCAAAGATGCAAAACAATATGTCAAAAGGTGTGACAACTGGCAAAGAGGAGAAACCTACCCTCTCAAATGAGATGCCATTACAACCACAGGTACTCATTGAACTCTTTGAAAAATGGGCTCCAGACTTTATTGGACCTATTAATCCACCATCTAAACAGAAAAAGTATATATTGGTATGTATTGATTATGTCACTAAATGGGTAGAAGCCAAAGCATTATCTTCTGCTACTGAGCATTTAGTCGTTAGTTTTCTTTATGAGGATATTTTTACTTGCTTTGGTGTTCCAAGAGAAATTGTGACAGATCAGGGACGTCAATTCACATCCGAACTAGTGGAGAAGCTGATGGAAGAGTACAAGGTCAAGCACATAAAATCGACTCTTTACCATCCGCAAGAAAATGGTCAAGTAGAGTCCACAAACAAAGTAAATGAAGGCATCATTACCAAGACTATTCATCTACACAGAAGAGATTGGGGAAAAAGGCTTTCTGAAGCCTTATGGGCCTACAAAACTACATGGAGGAACACAACATGACATTCTCAAAGGAGGAATTTGTCAAAGTATTTCAAGATAATTCTACAATAAGGTTGGTGAAGAAGAATCATTCTTCTCCACTAGCCTAGTCCTTGTTCTTTTCATTGTTTCTTAAAAAAAAAAATGAATAAAAAATTATATAAGCCTGAAAACCAATTACTAATTGGCAGTCATAGAAAATATGGGGCAAAAATCAAAAATTTCTGATGCCCTATATTTTCCAAAAAAATCCATCTCACTTTGTTCATAATTATTCCATTTCATGTCATTTCACTTCATTTCATTTCCTTCTATTTCATCATCACATTTCGCCAATAAAAGTCCTTTCATGTCTAGTTTTTATCATTCATTCAGTCATCATTCATTTCCATCCATCCTCATTCACTTCACCAAGTCATATGCTCACTGTGTCAGTTTCCGCAGCCAAATTCTGATTTCGCAACTGAATACTGGTTCTACAGCTGATTGTTGATTCTGCAGCTAATACTCTGTTACTCTGAAGTGACAATAAGATGTTAGCCAAATGATGAAAACAAAATGCAAGTATGGAAGAAGAAGATATTTTGAAGATGTTAGCACCTAAAGCACCAACAAGAAGCAGCCTATCAAACGTCAGCGAATAGAAGTGGTAAGATTCTAAGGCATGAGCAAAATTAATTTCAAATAGCATTTTAAAACACATAATCTGTATAGTTGTGAAACCACTAGCTCCATTATGTGTAATGATTCGAATTGATAGCTTCCATAACTTCTCCAAGACCTTCGCATAATTCCACCATGAACTCCGCATCAATTTCCAATGGCCTCATGATTTGCTTCCAAATCTAACTCGTATTTAATTATACACCTGCATTCCACCTGTTGAACTAGTGAATTATGAAGACATAATCCTATTTGATCACGGCTCTCCTCTACAGCACAACTCCGCAATCATTTATGAATTCGCTAACGTCCACTCTGCAACCTTTTAAAATTTTGCCAAGATTCACTCTATTTCGATACCTGCCCATTGAGTTTACGATTGGTAGCACTGGTCTATTTATACAAGGCTCTGCTCCGTGAACTCATTTTCATTACATACTCTATGTTCTTTCCATTTTTATAACTACTGATCCTCCTCCATCTTCCGCTCACACAACCATTCCACCTCCGTCAACCCATCACTTATAGTCCATCACTTACAGAGGTATTTCCAAAGCAGGAGGAAGGAAAGGGCCTTCTGGTAAGAACAGAGCCGGACGGGCCTAAATGCATGGAGGGTTATCCACAGTTAAAAAGCATATCAAGGAAGGCACGATGGATGCAATTTTTTTAGAAATTCAGAGGTCACAATAAAGAAGTCACAAAGACATTTGCAAGGTCTTTTAACCGCATGGAAGCTGAGGTTGGAGATCTCAAATTTTCAGTCACAAAGGCATCCATTGCAGCATCAATGGAGCTCCCATAGGAGGGAGAATGGTGGTTCAAAAACAAGGACTTTCATGAGAGGGCCTGGAGGATTATTTTGCATAACCCAGGTATGGATATGACTGTTTTCAAACGTGGAATCCCTGTTTCTGCTCTAGAGGAAAAGTGGACAAGTTTATAATTGATAATTCAGAAGTTTATTATGTGTGAAGGAAGGTTTGGGTCCATGTACATGTACCACATCAGGTTACTACTGAATTTTCTGGAAAATCAAACCATTAATTTTCCTTATTTCCTGTTGAGTAGCCTGAAAAAGATTTCCACAATTATATAAAAGAATTTGGATGACGTAGAGCCTCACCTTTACCATCACAGCCTTGTTAAAATTCTAATTGAAAAACAATTGAAGGAAAGAAAGGAATCTTGGGAACAGTTCTTGATTAGAAACTTCTTCTAGGACCCACCTAAAACACTTGAATGTAGCTCAACAAGGAAAAGTATGAGAAGAAAAACAAGTGTAAACATTCAGGATACTCCTACAAGCATAGCTAAAGAAACTAGTAAGGAAGAAAAGTTGTCTGAAACTTTGACTAAGGTTAGGAAGCAAGTGAAACTAAAGGGGAAAAGAAATGTTGAAGCTATCTATCAAACCCTAGAACCTTCCTCAGAAGAGGATCAGACACTTTCTGAAAAACTAATCCACCTTAAAGAACAATCAACTAAAGCAAAGGAAAAAGGGAAAGAAAAACAGAGTGTAGAGAAAGGAGACACCAGCTCACAGAATCTAAGGAGGAGTTCCAGACTTAAAGGTAAATTGAAGAAAGTGAAAACTAAAGGGGCCCACTTCATAGACTTAGGAGGGGAAACACTAGAATGATCACCAACAATCCCTCCTGACCATAACCCACAACATTGTTCTTTTTCTCAACCAGATTTTGAGATCAGTCCAAGAAAGGCTACACATGAAATAGATCCAATTCAACAAGAAATGTATGATTTTATTGAATCATTGGAGAAAACTACAACAGACCAAGGCACTTCATCTACTCAGCCTAATACAACCCAGGAAGTTTTAATCCAATCACTAAAACAGGAAGTTTTTGAACTAGAAGTCTTGAATAGACACATCAAAAGGGAAAATGAAACATTGAAAGAACAGAGTAGGTTGGATAAAATTATCCATGACAACACCATGTTGCATCTTGGATTGTGGCAGAAGAAAAATAGGAAATTGAAGAAAAAGAATAGGAGGTTGAGCAGATCCCTTATCAACCTCAAATACAGGTGCCTAATGAGGAATCCCAGGATGATAGTGATACCAAGGAAGAAGAAAAGAAGGCTAGATGTATTAGCAGAGGTCTCAAAACAAATGAACTGAAGGGAGGATGGTCACAGTTTTGGTTGCATGAGGACATGCAACGCCTTCACAGTGGGGGTATGTTGAGCCCTAAAACTACCTCTCTTCTACATACTTTTCTAGAACTTTTTCCCAGACCAACGCCTCAAAAGCTATCAAAGATCATTACATATTGATTCTAGGAGTGCATTTAAGTGGTTTTCTAACTATATTTTTGTGTTTTCTATTTGACTTAGATTTTGCTCATCAGCTATGGAATGCAGCAACTTTCCGCAGCTGACTCACGATTCCGCAACAATTTTTATTGATCTATAGGTTACAGGTATTGACAAGTAAAACGAGGCACGTGGGTAGTTCAGGAATGATCTGGACATTAACAAGGTCCTATCTATTTAGTCAAATTCGTAAAGGAAAGCCTTGGTCAAAGGACGGTCAAACAAGGAGTCCTACAACAAATAGGTCTCTGTTTTCAACACGTGAAAGGTCCGAGACCATTCCTAGATCCATGGATCCCTCTTAACAGTTGTAGACCATCTCCATGACGCAAATCCAAAATCCACCTTTTGTAGATTGAATTATCATGGCAACCAAGACGCTAAGCTCATGGCTTCTGTTTTTTTACGTGTCCTCTGCTGAAGATTCCTCACGAAAAAACAGTTATACAATTTCCTCTATAAATAACGCGTTTGCAAATGCAAATAATTAGTCTTGTTGTTAGTTTTTATGTTTTTGTTGTAGCATTAGTCTTGTTGTTGTAACGAGAAGACATTTCCTCTATTTTGCAATATAAAGACTCTGTTTCTTATGACTGTTTGAGCGTAATTTTAGGTTGACAACATATTAACCAGAGGTCGTGCAGAGGGCCCCTACTGGCTGAGGTTTTGTTTTTCATTTCTGTAAAGTTTTCATGCATCATTTTCTTATTTCCATTGTATATATTTCATAGCTTGTTTAACTATATATGTTTCATAATTCATTTATGGTGTTAATCTTTCATTCCTGTACATGATTTTCCAGCATTGCATACTTTTTCTAACACTGATCAGTGTGTTTCAGGATAGGTAATGCTCAAGCCTTTTCATATAATTTTTGCATCAAATAGTGACATGAGATTGGCCTCTCTGCTGACTTTATTTTTAAGATTTTCAATTTCAGTTATGATTTGATTTCAGTCTTATTTATTTGTTGTTGTTAGCTAGTTTAGATATCAAATTCTTCATGTATCTGATGTTATCTCCGGAGCCATGGCTTAACTCTGAAAAGCTACTTGGCGAATTATCGGATTATAAGTGAAGTGATTTGATTTTACTTTCATTCTGCAAGTAGGTAGTTTAGATATCAAGTTCTTCATGTTATTTGATGTTATCTCCAGAGCCATGGCTTAACCCCGAAAAGCTACTTGGCGAGCTATTAGATTATAAGTGAAGTGACTTGATTTTACTTTCATTAATCTGTAAGTAAGTAATTTAGATATCAATTCTTCATGTCATATGACGTTATCTTCGGAGCCATGGCTTAACCCCGAAAAGCTACTTGGCGAGCTATCAGATTATAAGTGAAGTAAATTGATCTTACTTTCATTAGTATGCAATTTTTGGTTTGTCTGAGTGCAATAGTTTAGATTTTATTTATGTATTTAGATGGGCAACAGAGACAGTGATTTCATGATTAGTATTTCATCTTTTGTTTGATTTAAGTAGTTGCACATTTGCATTCCTGTTCAAGTACTAATTTTATCACTAGCATGTTTTGAGATATTTTGAAGTGCTAAGTTCTGGAAGTTATCATAAGGGACATAAAACCTTGTCTTAAATCCACATCCATACTTGCCCTCTAAAGTATTCTTAAAACTTAGGAATAGGATTTCCATTTGCATTAGGAGACAAACAAAGACAAAATCCCAAAAAAAATAAAATTGAAAATAATAAAAAGTAAGAAAGAGGTTGTCTTGCACATATAGTGCGCCACACTTTATCACTTTACAACTCCCAGATTGATAATTAATGTAGCAATTTAGGACATACTAAATTGACTAAATAGTGGTATTCTTGACATGATTTGTCTACCAAGTGGTTCAATGCATATGCCTGTTCCAAATTTGTAGGTATTATGGATATCAACTTTTCATGAGTTGATGAGTTAACACATTTCATCTCATCATCTTCAGAGAATGCACTATCTTTTCATACATTTGTTGATTCAACATTATATGAGAAATAAATCATCAATGCTTGTTTCATTATGATAATTTAGATTGGAAGGAGAATCAAAGCATGGCGAAAGCTCTGTTTGGATTTCTGGGCCCAATATAGGTGTTTCATTTAAATCAAATATAATTCTAAGCCTTTCTGTAGTGGGATCAATGGCACCATGTGGTACATTTTCACCCAAAATAGTGTTACTCACTAAAATCTCAACTTTCAATACATGTTTACAGATATTTCCATTTAGGGCCCAATTGCAATTGCAGAAGTGTAGATTAAAACCCTTATATATGACATTTTACCAAATGTCATGAGTATCCTTATTTTGGCTACGAACCCAATAATCATTACTCTTTTCATTAGGCAAACAATCTTCATTTGGGATTTTATTAGCTCTACACTTGGATGAATTCAATTGTTCCTGGATTTTTTTAGGTCGTACAAAACCAACTTCTCTTAAATGGTGCATATGATTGTAATATAATACAACCTCTGTAAACAAAACATAGATTAACCAATCAACCCTTCTATGGTAGGAATTGTTCTTCTCACATAGGTACCTTTCCTTAATATATCGATGGTAAGATTCTATTGCATTGTTCGTATCTTGATTGGATTGTGGAAAAATTTTGTATGCTTTTTCCCACATATCCGTAGAAAGAAATTTATTAGTTATATATTAATAAGTATACATATGACATGAAAAATAGAGTCATTAAAACCACCAATAAGAAGCTTACATTTTTGTTGTTGGCTAACCAAGTACTTCTAAAATATTCCAAAAACCTTTTTTTTCATTGAATTCTTCAAATAAGCTTTCAACTTCCTTTTTCACAGATTCATCATCTTTACACATATGCATGATTTCTCCTAAACCACGAAAAATGCACGACGAACATGCCACACACATAATAATACTTTACACTTGATTGAAGACTTGGAATAACATAATTTTTAGAGAGATTATACATTAACAATATTTTTTATGCCTCTTATAAAAATAATAAACACTTCACCTTAACGCTTCAATTTCGGCAGTAGCATCATCTGTGCTGAAGGCAAAAACATGCCAATCTGGTCACTCTTTGTTTCCAATTGCAACTAAGTCCAATATCCATTTAGAAAGATCAGCTATAGTATTGCGTGATGATATCACCCAAGCTACTAGAACCCCATTGCGATGTTCATCAAAAACGATTAAGGTGTAAAGTTGATACTGCATTACAAAAAATGTTCATAATTATATTTATATAAGATACATGCATTAATATGAGGTTAAATAAATGAATTAGATTTAGGATAAATATGTACTCACCCCATACTTATTTGTACTAAATATTGAATCCATTGAGATAATATTATTGTGAGAGTATTTCAACATCATTCAACACATCCACTTTGTTTCTATGCCTATGATAAAAGGGATATTTTCAACAAGATCTTGCTTTTGGTAGAAGAAAAAACTCTCTGGGTGTTCCTTATACTAGCATTCTACATTGTTTGGATCACTTTGATCTTTAACATACTCTAGCCTTATGGTATCATTGTAAATGTTTAATATATCTTGTCTTGTCATGTATGTATCTCGAGATATCCCTATGTATAACTCACCAGATCCATCCTTCACCTCAGAGATGAACTTGTCCCATATCATTGTAACATTAAAACCTCTTTTAATGAAATGTTGGACACTAGATTGCATATTCCTTGTTAAATGTGGCGCATAATTGAATCTCATGGGCCTACCGATCGCATCTGTCCCATGAAAAATAACATTGGATTTATCAATATTCCTACATGCAGTATATATTATTACAACATCATCTGGTGTAATTTGAAGTCGTCGCACAAAGAAGTGACATTGGCAACCAACTTTAATACTTTCATGTCGATTGCGGTTTGTCTTTGGATCTGAGGATGCACTCCTAATTCTCCGTTTCAACTGTGGACCATATCAACACCAATAACTATATGTAAAAAAATTACTACAAATTAGATATAATATTTATTCATATCGAAAAAATTATACGTATCTTGAAAAAGCATGTAGAGACTCATACAGTGTACTCTAGATATGTTGAGTAATAGGTGTGTTTGATATCCTCTATTTTTTGATTTCGATGATACTTAAGAAGAAATTGAGTGGGTGCACTTTCATTTGATTCCTCTCCACTTATGACATCATCAAGTCGACAATATGGAATAACTGCAACTTCGTCCCCATTAATCTTTGTCCATGTTAAGTCTTCTGCTGAAAATTGTATCATATCTTTTGGGTCTTCAACTTCCAACTCGTTAATCCTCTCCAACTTATTCATTCTTAAAATACCTATACAAATTGCATTGAAAATAATTTAGTTTGAGTAAACATTATGGTCTTCATTAAAGCATAGCATACTAAGCATGGAAGTCTCATTTTTAGGTAAATATTTTATTCTTTTCACGTAAACCACTTTGGGGTTAAGTAATATTGAGGAGATCTTAGATGACATTGTATGATAAGTAAGATCACAACATATGGGGTCATTAATAAGCTTAAATATTTCTAACAAATTTAGACTAACCATGTATGACATATGAATTCTTTCTGGAGGTGGTGCCACTATGTTATCGTCAAGGGGTGGCTTGTGATGTGTCACTAAGTTGGAAGGGGTCAAAGGGAACTGCCTAACACTGACACATGAGATGGTGCGCTAATGGGTCCCTTTAAATAGGGATGAAAGGGAGAGACATAATACCTCTCCCCATCAAACCCCCCAATATCAAGAGTAAAACCACTTAAAAACTTTGTGAATTAAGATGATCAAATCCCCTCTATTAAATCTTCTTTGAGAAAAAAATACACGGTGGTGGTGACTTAGTAATGTTATAGAATAGGATAGGGACACAACTAGGATTTCTCGGTCATGAATCCATTCTTAATGTTTTGATGTCCTCTTCAATGCTTTGAACTCTCTTGATATTCCTTTTAATGGTCCTGCTTCAAGCTGCCTTTCCTTATCTTGTCACCATAGCTATGATACAATGTTGAGAAATCTAGGGCAACTAGATTAAAATATTTCTCTTATTTTGATAATTGTTTGCATTGTCTTTTTACTTGATTATTATTGTTTTTTCTTATCATCAAACAACTACCAAACAATTAAGATCAAAGAGACAAGAGGACACAAAATGTAGGTTGCTAGATTGGGCCAAAACCTCTCCTCTTAAGAGGAAAACCCACAAGAATTATTCTCTTCTTATCGAATCTTCAAATGATGGGTTCCAAGACCTAAGACCCTTGACGAATACCCCTCCAAGGCCAAGTCAACCTTTCTCCTTGATGAGATTTATTTCTAGCAAAGTTGACCCCAACAACTCCTTTAACAAATTCAACCCCGATAGTTTCTTCTGCAACATTGACCCAATAGTTTCTTCTGCAACTTCAACCCTACATTTTCTTCTGCAACTTTGACCCAATAGTTTCTTTTGCAACTTCAACCTAACAATTTCTTCTGTAGCTTTGACCCAACAATTTCTTCAGCAATTTCAACCTAACAATTTCTTCTACAAATTTGACCCAACTGTTTCTTCAGCAACTTCAACCTAACAGTGTCTTCTGCAACTTTGACCCCAACAACTTTCTAGCAATTTTGACTTGCCCAACAACTTTCCACCACTTCAACTTGCCCAAAAAATCTATAGCACTTCAACTTTCCCAACAACTTTCCAACACTTTGACCTGCCAAACAACATTAGAAACCCTAACACAAGAGTGAGAGAGAGAGAGATCCAAAAAAATTGATCTTGCTTTTCTTCTTCTTATCTTTGATTTTTGTCATTTTCTAGCTTCTTCTTGAGGAGATCAAATTTTCTTATTGTGTGTCCAAATGAGGTCAAGTTCCTTCCTATATATAGGATTTCCAAGGGTGTGAATTGCTTCCTTAAGGCCAACTTGATATTTCAAGAAGGATGACTTGCTTGAGGCACCATGACAAGGTCTTGGAGGATCTTTGACTCAAATTTGACTCAAATAATTTTTTTTTTACAATATGTAACATGCCCAAAAGGGTCTTCTATACATGATAATGACTCTTATCACTTGTTGACTCAAGGACAAGCCCTAGAGGCACTCAATGAGTGCTTGACCTATAAAGTATTTTTCCCTTGAGCATGAAACCTATGCCTCAAGAATGACAATTACAAATTTATTTTTTAACTTTATATCAAATACATAAAATCATGATTACATTTATCATTAGAAGACTGAACCTAGTTACATATTTCAACACAATGGATGATAGAGTGCCTTTAGGAACAAGTATTCCTGTATTGTAATCATGGGACACATTCATTGGGTGCATATCCACTAGAGACACAATTATCAAGTGCACATACACCAATATGCACTTGGATGCATTGCTAGGTTCACTTAGGTGCAAACAATTAGACTCATGTGGATCTAGGTATAATATGATGAACTTAGTTGGTTTGGGTGTAGTCATATGGACTCAAACAAATCGAACAGACTTGGGACATTTGGGTTGACTAAGACAAGTTGAACGACGTACTAAGATGAGTTAGATGGATAGATTTAGCCAATTTGAGAATATTTGGATGGTTCGAATGGGTGTAGTTAAGATGACTTCGGTTCACTTGTTTAACATGGATGACCAACATACAAGCCATTAAGAGAAGCAAGTTGGCTATGTGGGCATCTGGGCAAGATATGCACATATACATATGTGCATATACAAAAGTTGCGCCTATATAGAGGTTGAAGTTCTACACAACTTCTGTATATGCAAACTTCTCTATATATCTTCCATATATGTGAAATTTCTGTATATGCGCATAGCTTCCATATATGTGCAACTTTTGTATATGCACATATACAAAAGTTATGCATATTTAAAAAAAATATGCAACCATATACGAAATTTGTGCATACATAAAAACAGTTTGCAACTTTCGTAATATGCATATACGATAACCTCCATATATAGACAACTTCTGTATATGCGCACATCTTCTGTGTATGCACAACTTTCGTATATGCGCACATCTTTTGTATATACACAGCTTGAAAAACTGGGAATCCATAAGTAACCATAAAGACTTCACCTCTTCCTAGAGGGATTTGAGAAGCAAGGTAGACCTAGATCAATGAGATCATCAGAATCTCCAATATCTTGTAGATACAAACCCTCAGATCCCTAACGAGGGTGCCTTCATTGTTGGATAAGTGGTGGAGAAGGAGGTGGCAGAGTCTGTCCGGCATCCAAGTGTTCCCCACCCCCATATATAATAGATGTGATAGAAAGTTCCACCATGCGAGGTTGGCACCCATGATGATGGCTATTAAATCCCTTCCTTGGAACTGGTTACGCATTTCTTGGTCATGGTGCGAGATGGTAGTGTTTTGAAGTGTGGTAAGCATTGTGGAGCTCCTACATGCCTCGCAAGGTCTAGGCTTTGGGGGAGAGGAAGAGAAGCCAATAACTGGTGCGCAGTGTGGGTGTGTTGGTAGCGTTGGATGATCCTTGGGACCCTGGAACATCCAAGCAGAATAAACCTATTGGAATTCTCATCAGTCTAGTTCGTTTGCATGGTGTAGTGTAGGGGAGAGGAGAAGAGCCAGGGTTGACAGATCTTGGCCAAGCAGTGCTCGATTATTGCCTTCTACTTCATTAACAATGGGGAACTTGTGGGGAACCTGCGACAAGACTTTGGTTTCTAAGGGACCCTGTGAGGAATTACGATTGGAAAGGGCTCAAATAGCTAGAGGAAATACGTAGAGACGAGTGTAGAAGAGGTGGCAGGACGTCGTGTTCAACTTCCAAAGCCCTGTGTTGGGAAATTTATTGTGCTTAAATTGCTGCATTAAATTATCGACCAGGGAAACTCGTAAGATTTTGATGATGCCAACACTATATGTGCAGGAGTAGGCGACTAATTCTATGTCTAATGAAATTATTTACGGTTCAATATAATATGCAAAGGAAGAGGCTCCTAACTAAGGAGATCCTGGTTGTCCTTCCCTACAGTATCATAGAGAAACCATAAAACTAGAAACTTGAAATGCAAACAAGGGAATGAACTTTAGTTGTTGTTCAAATTCAACGAGAGAAAGACTAACTTAGTCTCTTGATTTTCCTCTCAGGTACTAATCCAAACTAAACTAAGATTCATCCATAAGTGTAAACTAAATGAAATAACTTGAAATATAAAAGCAAAAAGATGAATTCCAATTATCATACAAATCAAATAGAGAGAGAGCCTAACTTAGACTCTTGTTGTCCTCTCATATGTTGATAAGACTCTAATTGAAAACTCATTCATCAATTAAATCCTCAAACATCAAACA
>APFE031322989.1:0-19049 GCA_000404065.3 Pinus taeda | reverse complement strand
CACTAAGCGTTCCAGTGTTGGTGGCTATCCTTAAACCACCGCCCTTTTTTAACCAACATTTCATAGAGCACATTCAGCCTAGTGCTGCCATGCATTATTGCACATTTTGTATTACAGCTCTTTTCTTGGACTCATACATAACCCTTCGGATTAAGGGGGGGAATGTTGGACACCTAATCCTAAAGGGTTAGCGTGGAAGCCGAATGGACAAAGCAGTCCAAGAGACCTTGGGATGTGAATCTCAACGGTCACCAAATGTACTATAAATGTATATCAGATTGTCAATAAAAATGTATTGCATGCTTTATCATTTATATTGTTTTGGCTGCCCATGTCTGTTTAACACATTTTTTAACTTTTTTGACTTTGGGTTTTCAAGAATATGGAACACCTTTGCTCAAGAAAGAAGGTTTGAACATATTCCATAGTTCAATCAAGACAATCATGAAAGATGAAACCTATTGGTATAGGAGGCTAACAATAACATTGAAAGGAAAATAATGAAAAATCAAGATGATAGTCCCGGTTTTGGGATCCAGGGGGAAATCTCTGTGCATATGTGTTTTATGTGTTATGCTCTCGCATTGTTTATTTTCTTTGTTTTAGAATTCGTATGCATGTAATTTTTGTACAGGGTTAAAACCTACATTTGGTATCAGAGTTGTTTTGGCTTCAAGGGGATGCCTTTGTTGGTGAGGGGTTTTGCTCAGACTTGTGGTAGACCCTGTTCGGTGGGAGATCTGCGAGATCGATTTTGGTGGTGAAAGAAGATGGTGAGCAGTAGAAAGATAGAGATTGAGAAGTTCAATGGTCAGAGTTTTGAGTTGTGGAAACTCAAGATGGAGGATCTATTGGTGGATAAAGATCAGTGGATCACGGTAGATCCGAGTACTAAACCAATGAGAGTGATCGATGAATAATAGAAGAATTTGGATCAGAAGGAAAACAGAATAATATGATTGTGTGTCTCAAATTCAGTATTGCTGAATGTATCAGGGGAAGCTACGACAAAGGCTCTGTGGGAAAAGTTAGGGACTTTGTACCAATCTAAGTCTCTGGTGAATAAACTGTTCCTGCAGAAAAAGCTATATAACCTAAGGATGAAAGATGGAGACTCGGTGACAGAGCATCTAAATGCGTTTAATACTGTGGTAAGTCAATTATTATCTATTGATATTAAAATTTCAGATGAAGATAGTGCATCAGTTTGTTGTGTTCTCTACCAGACTCGTGGGATAGTCTGGTTATTGCAATAGGTAGCAATGCAACTGCTTTGCAGTTTGATGAAATAGTCTCAGCCTTGCTGACGGAGGATGTGAGACGGAAAAATATGGACAACCAGAATGGTGATGACTTGTCTGTACGAGGACGGTCCCAGAACAGAAACAAAAATAAGTCATTGAGTGGGAGATCTAAATCTAGAGGGAGATTTAAATCTCCAGGAAAAACTACAAAGGTGGTGTGCTGGAAATGCGGAAAGGAAGGGCACTTTAGAAGGGAGTGTAAATCTAAAGCTCCTGATAAAGGAAAGGATCTGATGATGCTCCTTCTGCAGAGGCGAAAACCACCTCAGATGAAGGTGGGGATGTGTACTTGGCTTCTTCAAGTACACATGTAGATCATGAGGCATGGTTGATTGACTCAGGTGCATCCTTTCACTTCACTCCCCATAGAGAGTGGTTCTGTGAGTATGAGAAAGATGATGGTGGTGATGTCTTCTTGGGGGATGACAGGAAGGTTAGAATCATTGGTCATGGAAAAGTAAAGTTGTGAAGTTGCAAGGTGGAGGGTTAGAACCCTTCCGGGTGTTCTGCATATTCCTGCGTTGGCCAGAAATCTGATTTCTGTAAGCAAGTTGGATGATGCAGGTGTAAAGACAGTGTTCGAGAAGGATACCTGCAAGATTGTTCGAGGAGCACTGGTATTCATGCGGGGAGTTCGGATTGGAACTCTGTACAAGCTACAAGGTAGCACTGTTGTTGACGGGTGCAATAGTTCTATGGTTCGTGAAAATGGAGCAGAAAATCTAGCGGTCTCTGGAGAGAAGACCATGTTGTGGCATCAAAGGCTTGGACATATTGGAGAGAAGGGCCTTCGAATACTTCATGGTAAAGGTATGGTAGAAGGTATGAATAATACCTCTTTGGATTTTGATTTCTGTGAAAATTGTGTACATGTGAAGCAGAATAGGGTGAGTTTCCCCTCTGGTGGTAAGAGGATGAAACAAATATTAGAGCTTCTGCACAATGATCTGTTTGGACCTATGAAGGTTCCATCACTAGGTAATTCTGTGTACTATGTATCATTTATAGATGACTTGTCAAGGAATACATGGATATATTTTCTTAAGAAGAAATATAAAGTATTTTATAGGTTTAAAGAATTTAAGGCTCTGGTGGAAACTCAGGCAGAGAAGAAGATAAAGGTGTTGAGGACAGATAATGGTGGAGAATTCTACAGCAAGGAATTTGAAGAATTCTGTAAGAAGTGTGGTATAACACGACATAATACTACTCCATATACACCTCACCAAAATGGAGTCTTAGAAATAATGAACAAGACGTTGATGGAAAGGGCAAGAAGCATGCTCATTGGTGCCGGGTTAGGACAGGAATTCTAGGCAGACGCGGTGGATACTACATGTTACCTGGTCAACCGATCACCTTCATCAGTGGTTGGAGAATAAGACTCCACAAGAAGTATGGATTGGTAAGAAACCCTCTCTTTCACATCTGAGGGTATTTGGATGTGATGCATATGTACAGTTCCAAAGGAGAAATGAACCAAGTTGGATAGTAAATCTGAAAAGTGCATCTTTATTGGGTATAAGGATGGTTTAAAGGGTTATAAGCTTTGGAACCCAGTAACAAGGAAGGTTGTGTACAGTCGAGATGTGGTGTTCAGAGAGGTGAAAGATGTTATTAAACATGAAGTCCAACCAAAGGAACCTGTGAAGATAGAGTTTGAACTAAAGGAGGAAGAATCTGACTCTGTAGCAGAGGAGGAATCAGAAGATGAAGAGCCACAAACTCTGGCTATGAGAAGATCAGTTCGAGAAAGAAGGCAACCAGAAAGGTATAGTCAATCCGCTTTCTATTCAAATTTTTCTTTGTTTGTTACTGATGATGATCCCATAATTGTGAAGGAAGCAGTGGATTAAGAGGATGGAAAACTCTAGAAAGAGGCCATGGTTGATGAAATGGCATCTTTCCATAAAAATGAGGCTTGGGATCTGCTGGAGTTTCCAACTGGAAGGAAACCCATTGGCAGCCAATGGGTTTTCAAGAAGAAGACAAATGCAAAAGGGAAGGTGGAGAAAAATAAAGCTCTATTGGTACCAAAACGTTATTCCTAGGTGCCAGGAACTGTTTTTGGTGATATTTTTTCTCCTGTTGCCAAGGTAACTTCTATTAGATTAATTTTATCTGTTGTTGCTACTTTTGTTTTTGAGGTAGAACAAATGGATATGAAGACAACATTTATTGAAGGGGATTTGGAAGAGGAAATCTACATGAAGCAACCTAAAGGCTTTGTGGTGAAGGGTAAGAAAGAACTGGTATGCAAGTTAAAGAAGTCTTTGTATGCGTTAAAATAGTCACCAAGGATGTGGTATCAGAAATTTGATACATTTATACAGGGACTTGGCTTCACCAGAAGCAAAGCAGATCACTGTGTCTATTATAAATTAATTGGTGACTGTGTTATTTATCTGGTCTTGTATGTGGATGATATGTTGCTGGTTGGAAATGACAAAGAAATTATCCAGGATTTGAAGACCCAGTTTTCCTCCAAATTTGACATGAAAGATCTCGGTGCTGCAAACTATATTTTTGGCATGGAAATTAAAAGAGATCAGGCAAAGAGGAAGCTCTGGTTAACCCAGAGGAAGTATGTCGAGACAATACTGCAAAGGTTTAATATGCAGGATAGTAAACCGGTGAAGGTTCTTATTCCTGTAGGTGTGAGGTTATTTGTTGAACAATGTCCCACGACACAAGAAGAGGAAGAGGACATGTTCTGTGTTCCATATGCAAGTGCAATCTGTAGCTTGATGTATGTAATGGTCTGTACTAGACCAGACATTGCACATGCAGTGGGACTATTGAGCAGGTTTATGTCAAAACTAGGGAAGAAGCACTGGACAGCAGTGAAGTGGGCTTTCATGTATTTGCGCGACACTAGAGATTATGGTTTGTGCTACCAAGAAAGACTAGGATTCGACAGAGTGTTGGACATTCATGGCTTTGTTGATGTAGACTGGGCTGGAGATCTAGATTAGAGAAGATATACAAGTGGGTATGTGTTTAACCTATTTAGAGGCGCAGTCAGTTGGATGAGTAAGAAACAATCTATAGTGGCACTATCAACTATAGAGGCAGAATACATGGCAGCCACTCATGCACGAAAGGAAGCAGTTAGGTTGCAGAGATTGTGTTCAAGTATGGGGTTAGTACAGGGTGCTATAAGGATAGACTGTGACAGCCAAAGTGCAATTTTCTTGGCAAAAAACCCTGCTTATCATTCAAAGACAAAGCACATTGATGTTCACTATCACTTTGTGAGGGATATGATAGAAGACAAAAAGGTGTTGCTGGAAAAGGTGGACACTTTGAAGAATATTGCAGATGCATTGACAAAATATGTGAGCTCTGAGAAGTTCTCTTGGTGTAGAGAAACAATGGGCATTAGAGGGCTAGAAAAATGACTAAGCTCTATTGTGGCCCCCCTGTGGAAAGAAAACAACAAGTGGGAGATTGTTGGGTTGTGTTATATTCTTTCCACGATTAACCTACATAGTGAAGCGGGGGGTTAGAGGGGGGCAGAGCCCCCCCTTTGTTGTGTTGATTGCATAGCAGGGGCGTCATAGGGGAGGCAACATCCCCGCCTGTCCGGGGGGTTTGAGGGGAGCGGGTAGCCCCCCTCTACGGGGTCTGGTGCAGTGCCCCGATATTTTTTTTTTTTTTGGACCCTATATTAGGTTGGGGGAACCTACCTATGGTTTTTGGTCCATGGTTTTGGACGCGATGGTTTTCGGTCCATGGTATTGTATGCTTTGGCATTTATAAATATGTATTGTAACATTGAAAGGAAAATAATGAAAATCAAGCTGGTAGTCCCGATATTGGGATCCATGGGGAAATCTTTGTCCATATGTGTTTTATGTGTTATGCTCTCACATTGTTTATTTTCTTTGTTTTAGAATTCGTATGCAGGTAATTTCTGTATAGGGTTAAAACCTACACTTTTGCATCACTTCTTTCCATTCATCATGAGAAGCATCTTCTTTGAGGGAAGTTGGTTCAAAATCTGTAGACAAATTCAATTCACAATCATAAGAAACATCCATATGAACAGGTGAATCAGAATCATCTACATCACCTCCATTTTGTTAGTTTGAATTTCTAGTTCCTATCTTTCCAACCTCATCAGGATGAGCACTTTCAAGTGTCTTTGTTAGCCACTTTGGGGGACCTTTCTCAAATTGTCCGGGCTGCTCCGTTGATTGAGTTGGGACTGTATCAAGATTGAGTCTCCCGATTCTATCAATCACATTACTTAAAGCATCATCCATTGTTGGAGTTTCAAGTGGGGTAGAGAGTGCTTTAGAATATTCCACAGGTTGATCTAGTATAGGAATACCCCCTTTGAGATGTGGAATTTGATTATCAAATTCTTGAAATGATTTTTCATTTGTGAATCTATCCAAACGATCAAGTTGTTGCTCAACAATATTGTCATCTTTGGATGATTCAAGAAAGATTACATATCTAGATACAACGAAATTTTTATTGACTTCATCATAGAGACGGTATGCTTTCGAGGTGCTTGAATACCCCAGCGAGATACACTTATGACTTCTTGCACCAAGTTTGTTTCTATGTACCTTTGCTATCAAGGCATAACAGGTGGAACCAAAGACCCTTAGATGCTTTACTTAAGGAATGTGCCCATACCACATTTCATAAGGAGTATTGTTTCTAATAGCATTAGATGGACATCTATTCCTTATATATATAGCACATAGAATTGCATCAGCCCAAAACATCAATTTTACATTTTTGAAAAACATCATGGAGCACACCATATTTGAGATTGTCCTATTCATTCTTTCAGCTACACTGTTTTTTTAGGGATTATAAGGCACAGTTGTTTGATGTTTGATCCCATGTTGGTGAAGATAGTTTTTAAATTCATTTGAAGTGTTTTCTTTTCCATTATCAGTGTGAATAGAACCAATATGAGATTGTGCATCATTTTCAATCCATGTATGAAAGCTCTTGAGTTTTTGAAAAGAATCAGATTTTTTCTTTAATAAATAAACCCAACACATTCTAGTGTAGTCATAAATAAATGTCATCATATATTTATTTCTATTTGCAGAAGGAACAGGCATTGGACCACATAAGCCTGAATGAATGAGTTCATGTTTTCTATGTCCTCTTGAACATGAATCATGAAAAGACTATTTTCTATGCTTTCCTAGAATGCAAGCATCACATTGCTTAAGTTTCCTATGAATTGTAGGCAAACCAATAACACCATTTTTTTTCAACAAGCAAAGGTTGTCATAATTTAAGCGTCCAAATCTAGAATGCCATAATAAAATTGATGGAAGTGTAGCTCCTCCATAATGAGAATTGTGTGAGAAATGTTGTGCACGAGAGAAGTACCCTATAGATTGAGAAGCCTTTCTTCTTCTATCCTTGTCACGACAAGTGAGTGGTTAGATGCTTTTCTCACCTCAAGCTTGCCATCAAAAATATGAATGGAGAGGCCTTTTTGGCTGATATGCACCAAGGACAACAAGTTTCTCCTCAATTGTGGGAGATATAGAACATGATGTAGAAGAAAGTCAAGAAGACCATGCAATTTAAGCCTGATTGTGCCAAGCTCTGATGGCTTGAGTTTTGATTGGTCTACAAAGTATATTGCTCCATCAACATTGTCAATAAATTCTTCAAAAAAATATTTTCTATGAGTCATGTGGCAAGTTGCTCCTAAATCAAGCAACCAATCATTTTTCCAGGAAGCAAGTGAAGGATTAAATAAGTCTGTATTTACTCCAATATTACATTGTGCCACAACATAATGAGCAGATTCAAGTGCTTTAACTTTGTCTGTGTCACTAGTTTTACCTTTGGGTTGGTTTCTTTGTTGCTTAATTTTGTCCCGAGGTATCTTTCATCTGGAGGCATCATGTGATCCATTTCTTTTGTAGCGTATGCAATGCAAATCTGAATTTTCTCCTTCAGAGTGTTTGTCCCTCCTGCCTCTAAAATATCTTCCTCTTCCTCTTCGACCACCTCTTCCTCTAGAAGAATCTTGGGAAATATTCTTTTCTTTATGAGCAAGACACACAACCTCTCCAGACGATTAAGGGGTTGTCTTCTTTCCAAAACCTTTCTCTCTTTCAGCAAATTTTTTCACAAGAGAGTCAAAGGTAATATCTTTGAGATTTCCGTTTGATTGCAATGAGTCAATATAATTATAATAAGTAGGATAAAGTGCCCTGAGAAAAGAAATCAGAGGAATATCCAATTCAGCCTTGGTGGCTTTGATATCATGCATTATAGATTTTACTTCGGATGCAAGAGCAAGAGGATCATTATTTTGTAATTCAAGAGTTAAGAGTTTAATCATGGGTTGAACAACTTCAAGTGCAGAGTGTGAGTGACAGAGTTCCTTCAATTTTTGTAAGGCTTCGAAAGAATTCGAAAATGGCGAAATATGGTGTCTCACCTCTTCACTTACTGATGCTGCAATCAATGCATAGGCCTTTCTGTTCTTATTCTCCCAAATGACAAAATCCTTGTCTGAGGTAGGTTGTGTTGGCTCTTTGTCTCCATCTACAACACACACTCCTTTCCAGAACTCATTGAAAATGAGGGTATGTTTTATCTTTTGGAACCACCCAGGATAGTTCTCCTTGCTAGTGAGAACTACTCCCACAATAGATATGATTAAATGCATTGTAAAATCTGTGTGCTATAAAAATACTTCTGTTGGAAAAAAAATTCGTTTTTGATGTAAAAAAAATGCACTGTAGTAGTAATATTCAGAATTCTTATGAAAATAAATAAACAAGCTGCACAAATTAGGATTTCTAAGGCTTCTTTTGGAAAATAGCACGATTGAATAATATCATATTTCAGAATGAATAATATCAGACAACCAAGTTCCAATCCATTTGTAGCGCAACCAACATTTAGGAAGACCAACACTACAACAAATACTAATCCATTTATCCCAAGGCCTTTTGGGGATCTGACATGGATCACAACCTCTAAAAAATTCACACCACATACCAAAATGTAGTCAACATATATCTGCCTTTTCAACCATGGCCAACGCAAATAACTCAATATGACACTTCATATAATTCAAGATTGTACAACAGTCACCAAAGGCAGGAGAATGTGCTATAAAAAAGAAAAAAAAGCATACGAACCTTCACACTATCAACACTTCTCAGATGTTAAGAACTTCTAGACATTGTTGATTATATAGTTGTTGGAATTCAGACAATTTATTTGTAGCACAGATTGGTAGTTCAATGTTACACAAAAGCTAATTTTGGGTGCTAGCTCTGATACCATGTCAGACCAGAAGGTAAGTCCTCAAAACAAAACATGAAATTCATTCAAGTTGTTCATTATTATATACAGGAGGAAGAGATTGTTCATTTCATCTCCTGGTGACTCTTCATCTTTTCTATTATTTATTTATGTTAATTACAATTGTTCACCCAATCCCTATGATTAGGTGTCAACAAATATTTTCATGATTCACATTTCATAACACATAGAAAACTTGAAATTATTCATGCATACTTATGTTGCCCAATGCATGTTCCTTCTACAAATGAAAATAAATATATGTTGACATTTGTTGATGGCTACACCAAAATGTTTTGGGTTTATTTATTGAAGAATAAATCTGATGCCTTTCAAACATTCATGAACTTTCATGCATGGATTGAAAATGATGCACAATCACATATTGGATCTATTCACATTGATAATGGAAAATAATACACTTCAATGAATTTGAAAAATATATTCACTAGCATGGGATGAAACATCAAAAATGTGTGCCTTATAATCCCCAGCAGAATGGAGTAGCTGAAAGAATGAACAAGATAATCTTAAATATGGTACATTCCATGATGTTTTTCAAGGATGTAAAATTGATGTTTTGGGCTGATGTAGTTCTATGTCTTTTGTATGTAAGGAATAGGTGTCCATCTAATTCTATTAGAAACAAGACACCTTATGAAATGTGGTATGGCCACATGCCTTCATTAAAGCATCTTAGGGTCTTTGGTTCCACCTATTATTCCTTGATACCTAAGGAAAAAAGAAACAAACTTGGTACAAGCAGTCATAAGTGTATCTTGATGGGGTATTCAAATACCTCCAAATCATATCATCTATATGATGAAGTTAATAATAAGTTTGCAGTGTCTAGATATGCGATCTTTCTTGAATCTTCCAAGGCTGAAAATGTTGTTGAGCGGCATCTTGATCACTTGAATATATTTAGAAACGCCAATTCCTTTCAATAATTTGATAATCACATTGCATATCTTGAAGGGGGGATTCCTATACCAGATCAATATGTGGAATCGTATTCTGAAGCGCTCTTTCCCCCACATGAGGTGTGAACCACTGGTGACACTTTGAGTGATGTGATTGATAGAATTGGGTGACTTAATCTTAATCTAGTCCCCACTTAGTCAACTGAGCAGCTTGGACCATCTTAGAAACGTCCTCCAAAATGTCTGGAAAAGACACTTGAAAGTGTTCAGGTTGATGAGTCTAGAAAGACAGGAACAATAAATTCAACCATGAAAAATGGATGTGATGTAGACAATTTTGATTCACATATTGGTATGGATGTTTCTTATCATTGTGAACTGAATCTGTCTTCAGATTTTGAACCAACTTCCTTCAAAGAAGCTACCTCTCATGATGAATGGAAATAAATGACGCAAATAGAGTATGGTTCCTTGATAAAGAATGGCACTTGGAAGTTGATTGATCCTCCATTGGGAACCAAACCAATAGGCTGCATGTGGGTATACAAGAACAAGTATAGAGCTGATGGCTCGCTTGACAAGCACAAATTCAGGCTTGTGGCAAACGGTTTTGCAAAAAACAAAGGGGTTGACTATGAGGAGAATTTTTTTGCCACAACAGAATGGGCTACCATCCAAAATTTCTTTGGCCTAGAAACATAGACTGGTTGGAATTTCCATCAAATAGATGTAAAAACGGCTTTCTTGAATGAAGATATGAAAGAGAATTTATTTATGTGCCATCTAGAAGGATTTGTTATGAAGGATCAAGAACATGAAGTATGTAAGCTTTTAAAATCCTTTTATGGCCTCAAGTAAGCATGGCAAGATTGGTACAAGAAGTTAATGAAGCATTTTCTAAAACTCAACTTCAAGCATTATGATCTTGATGATGCAACCTCGTTTGTCAAGAAAGTTGGAAAAATAGGTGTATATCTTGTGGTGTATGTAGATGATAATCTGATCACAGGGAACAATGAGATCTATATTGCATCCATAAAGAATGAATTAAGGAAAGGTTTTCAAATTAAATGATAGACTTGGGGAATGTTCACTTCTATCTTGCTATTGAAGTAACTCAACATCCAAATTTTATATTCCTATCTCAGATCAAGTTCATTGGAGATATCTTAAACATGTTTGGCATGGTTGAGTGCAATACTTTGACTACTACAATGGAATGGAACTCAAATCTCACATTCACTGAAGGAAAAAAATTTGACGAAGCAACAATGTATAGAAAATTTATAGGAATTCTCAACTACCTCACTTCTAGTAGACCATACATTTCATTTTTTGTTAGAATCCTCTCTAGGTTTATGCAAAATCCCTGTGAGGGACATTGGTATACTACGAAAAGAGTTCTAAATTAATTGAATGGAACTCAAGACTTTGGACTTAAGTATACACAGGTGGGCGACTTCAGCTTCATTTGATACTCTGATTCAAACTTCGATTGAGATAAAGAAATGGGGGTTTCTACTTCAGGTTATGCTATGTGTCTTGGATTATGAGTTGTCTCTTAGAGGTCATGCAAACAATCAATTCCAACAAATTAAAAAACAGAGGCAGAATATGTGGTAAAAACTGAAGCAAAAAAGGAAATTGTGTGGCTCAAGAAATTCCAGAAGACTCGTAGGTGACACAAGTGCATTCAACTCCAGTATTTATTAACAACACTTCTACAATAAATTTGGACAAGAACACAAAGTTCCATGATCAAATGAAGCATGTCAATACCAAATAAAATATGATACGACATCATGTTGAGGCAACAGAATCCATCTACGCCATTGTTCCACAAATGAGAACATTGTAGAGATCTTCACCAAAGCGCTTGGAAGTGAAAAGTTTGAAATATTTAGAACGATTCTTGGACTCACCAACATCCCTTCAAATTCATGGGGGGAATATTGACACCTAATCCTTGGGATTGGGTGAATATGTGTAAAATAATGTAGATAGAAAATAAGGAGAGTTGGAATATGAAAAGACACTAGGATATGAAGCCAAAGAGTCTCTTCCTCCGTGTATATATCTCTTGTCAGCCTTAATGCTAAAACACAATTCAGTTTGAAGAGTTACCTCGTGGCTTGACATGGTCCAAGTCATAATAGAAGGCATTTTTTTAGATGAAGCACCACATATGCTCTACATTAGTACTCATA
This sequence comes from Pinus taeda, assembly GCA_000404065.3. NCBI lineage: Eukaryota > Viridiplantae > Streptophyta > Pinopsida > Pinales > Pinaceae > Pinus > Pinus taeda. Next base: position 7,304 of record APFE031322989.1, on the reverse strand, counting down.
TTTCCAAATCTACATCAAATATTTGAAATTGAGACAAATGCCTCTGATTATGCCATTTATTCAGTTCTAACCCAACAAGAACCTTTGATGGCCTATCATAGTGAGACACTCTTTGATACAATTTGAAAGTACCTGACCTACAATAAAGATATGCATTCCATTGTGTAGGATTGCTGACAGTGGAAATATTATATTATGGGGAAAAAGACAATCATGCACATAGATCACTGACCTTTTCATTTTATACAAACACAATGGAAGTTGCGAAGGAATTGTCATAAAAAATGGTCCACATACTTACAACAATTCCATTTGAACATTAAGTACAAGAAGGGAAACACCGATAATTCTACATATTGCCTCAGGAGACCACTAGACATGGCACTGACCATTTTTTGTGACACTTGTGGGCACGAGTGTTATAGATAGTCTCAAATTTAAAAATATGATCTAGAATTAACCACCACATACCAAATGCTAATTAATGGAAGCGAAGTTCCAAACATCCACCTCTAGGACACACTATTATGCCACCTATGAAATCTTTGTGTTCCTTCAAGCGAGCATGCCAATATGATTTGGGAGGCGCATTATACTTAGGTCACAAGACACTTTGGTGTAGAGAAGATAGTGGAAGTACTACAAATGTATTTTTATTCACCAAATCTCTCACAAGATGTTGGAAAATACGTTGGATTTTGCACTCCCTGTGTTGTCACCAAGCCAACCATTAAGAAGAAAGGCATTTATGCTCCTCTTCATAATCTTAACCAACCTTGGAAATCCATCTACAATGGACTATATGTTTGGCATTCCTTCTACTAATTATGGAAACTACTTTTTATTTAAGGTCGTAGATATATTTTCTAAGATGTCCATATTAGTTGCTTACAATAAAAGTATCACAGTAGAAGCTACCGCGAAAATCTTCTTTGAACGAGTGTGGGTACATTTCCAAATCACGTACACCATTGTATCAAATTAGGATAGCAGGTTCCTAACCACAATCTGGTCAAGCCTCTTGTAATTGTAGGACATCAAGCTCACCAAGTTGACTACATTCCACCCCTAGACTGATGGCCAGACAAAGGTCATCAATAGGATGATAGTGCACACACTACACTTGTACAACTCTAAGCATCTGTGAACATAATATATGAGTCTTCCCCTTTTGAAACAAATTTATAACATAACTCTCCATAGCTCATCTGGTGACAACCCCTTTCAAGTGGGCATGGTATTTCAACCATTATGTCCACTTGATGTTGTACTTCCCCTTGCAACTACACAAGAAGAATCTACAAATGTTGATTCTAAAGTTAATAAATCCACCAGGTTTATTGAAAACATTTAGCACAACTCTTAGTAGGTTCATGACATTTTGGATAAAGCTAATTCCAAGTACAAACAATGGCATGATCATGATCAGGTGCCACATAATTTTCATGTGGGAAACAAAGTTTAGTTTCATTTGTAGAAATAACACCTTGTCAAAGCCTATTGGAAGCTTCAACCCATCCGATATAGACCTTACACCATCGCCAAGGCTATGGGAGACAACACTTTCAAGCTTAATGTCCACCCATCCCTTGGCCTTCACCTAGTATTCAATATGGAACACCTTCAGCCATATTTTGCACCATCGTTGGATACATCAAACATTGTTGAGTAATTGACACCAATAGAAAAAAACCCATAATACATTAAAAAAGCCACAATTGATTGGATCATGGACACACAGACCAAGAACACTCTCCAATAGAGGGTCCAACTATATTAGGTTGTCAAATCTAGCCAACTCTTGCATCAAGGAAAGTGGCTCACCAAGGACCAAATTCAATAGAAATTTCCCCATCTCATGGAGGCACTCAACACAATGGGGAACATTACATCCTGATGGGGTAGGAATGATCAAAGTGGATATTGGTGGCCACCCATTTATTCCAATTGGACCGCCAACACTATTTCCTTTAAGTTTCTTTAATACTAGCACAACATTCTATTTTTGGTTATTTTTTGGGTCTTGGACTTCATGATTCAGTTTGAAGCCCTGAATGATACTTTTTTAGAAAATCTTTCTATCCCATAACTTCAAGGGTATGGTATTCCTAATAAAATGTGTTTTCCCTGGAAATAATTTTTTAATGAGATATTTTGTAGATAAAATAAAGATCATATGCCGAAATTACAACCACGAGAAGTTAAGATTCTAACTAATCCCAACAAGGCCCACAAACTTTTATCACTTCATCTCCTAGGGTTAGGATTTTGGAATGTTATGGTTTTCCATTATTATTAATAATAATAACTCCTATGAGCCTCATTATAACATAGTTTACAAGGCGTGTATCTATCACATATCTTCTGAGAGATAAGATACCCTTTCCTCAGCTAGTTGGTTTCCATTTTGCATGTAAACAATTTTTAGTATCTACTATTAATTAATTGAAGTTCACTTTTCATTGTAACCCTATGTTGTTTTCAAAATTTGTATTTCATTTAGCTCATGCATAAATCTAGATGAAGGGACTTCTAGATGTCCTTTAGATTCCTTCCTATATTCGACTCTTGATATGTGATTATTAATGGTGGTCTAAATTTCACCTCGAAATATCCAAAATTTTGGATCCTTCGACTAAAATTATTCCCCTCTTTTATTTCATCATAAAAATTCTTGATTACATGGAAATTTGTGACATATTTTCCCAAAAATCAATACTATCGTGGACAAATAAGATCTAGCTCCACACAAAGTTTAAAGTGACTTTATCACTACCTTATCTTGGATGCTCTATTAGATAATTTCCTCAAAATACATTTTGCAGAATACTATTGGGGGATATTTGTACCATATTTATATTCTCCTAGATATATATCATTTTCCTACCAATATTCTTATCCCCTTTATGTTAAATCCTTCCTGGCCCAAAGATTCCTCTCTCTTTGAACTGCTAAAATAGGAAAGGTCCCCATATTGTTCATATATACATGAGTCTCTAACAATTAAATTTTAGCAAAATCCCAAACATTTAAAGAGCATCAATGCAAGATGGGGATAACAAGAAAGGACACTGACTCCAAGCTTCTTGTAGTTATTGAGGTCAAATTATCATCCATGCAAGAGCTTCATGCATCATAAGAGCATCATGAAGAACCAAGTATATATACACCCTCATTCAAAATTCTAATAAATAGGTTAGTATCCCCCATTTTTCATGGATAAAAGAGCTTGTGATTGGGTTCCCCCACCCCCCACCACCCACCATCCTCTTCCTCTTACTATAAGAAGGTTTGATTACACTCATTTCTAACGCTCATAAGGGAAGATTAAAAGGGATTAACATCACTCCTAAATGTTTTCTCACTCATATTCTATTTGTATATGACGTTATAATCCTCTTGGATTGGCTTCACCATCATCTCTACACCCTCAAGAACATTTCAGATATTTTCCCTCAAGTCACTAAAATTCTCATAAACACTAGGAAATTCTCTATTATTAGGTGGGGTATGTAGGGAAGTGATAAAATAATTATTAATGAAATCCTTTCAGTCCTAGTCCAAGAGTTAAATCAAGGATTGAAATATCTGGGATATGTTCAAAAAACTTTGAATTACAAAAAGTCAAATTGGTCTTGGCTCCTAGAAAAAATACAAAAAATACTTTTAATGTGTAAAAAGAAATGTCTTTGAAGGGGAATTAGATTTTTCCTACACAAATCAGTGGTTGAGGTCATCCTTCTATACTAGACATCCACGGCTTTGATTTTAATGGACATACCAGATAGGATAAAAGAAGTGCTTATTTGATACCTACGATTTAGGAAAGACAAAAAAATAAAATTTTCCCTCACTACTTGGAGATATATTTGTCTCCCAAAATCCCAGGGAGGATGTGGAATCAAACATCTACCATATTTCACTAAGTCTCTTGTACCGAAGGAGTCTAAAATATTATTCAAAGGGAGGGGCTTTGGTCACACATTATGCATAAAAAATGCATGATCCCTTTATCAATTCTTGAATGGATTTGAATCCCTAAATAAATTTTATCTAATAACTCCATCATTTGGAAATAATATTGAAAACTTATCATCTTTGTTAAAGTATTTGGAAAGAGTTAGAAATTCATTTGGGATTATATCCCTATACTGGTACCCAACATTAGAATCATCTTCTAGATCATCTTATTGATGATTTATCCTAGGTGGGTGTTCATACTCTAAATCATGTATCTCTAAATCCTCCTTCAATGACACTCAATAATGGATGCCCTTAGAAGACCTCCAATTGGAAGAAAATGGAGTGGGAGTCTTAGACCTATATATGAGAGAATTAAAATTTTCGAATGTACGCCTTCCAATCTCTAATGATCAACTTGTTTGGACATTGAGGCCCCTTATCTCTTATTCCCCATAAGATTGTTATCTAACCTAGGTGGAGGCTCAAGATATCACCAACCACACTTGTGGGGGAAAATATCATGGAAACTCAATTTCCCTCCATTATCCAAACTATTTATGTGGGTCATGTTGCAAAATAAATTCCCTATTTAGGACAATCTACAAAAAACTCCTTCTAGGGACCTAGTTTCTTTCCCCTATGTAGGAATGATATCGGATTGTTAAACCATATTTTTATTTCTTTTCCTTTCTCTCTTATGGTGTAGACTAATATTAGAAAATTTGACAAGTTGTCACATGTATGGTATGTTCTAAACATAAATATACCCTTGAAGACCTGCTTATGAAAATAGATCTTGGACTATATCAAGGTTCCATCTCTTATTAAATTTTTGGGTATCTGGATGGAATGAAATGAAAGTGACTTTAATGACATAGTAGAAAATGCTACAAGGGTGGCCATTAATAGTCTAGCCATTGTGCCATTCTTCAAATAGTTCTCTTGCATAGACTCCGAGAGTGATTCCCCCGAGACTAAAATTCTTACTAACTTTCCTTGGGGTTTCTTTGTTGAAGTCACTCAAGGTTATCCAAATATTGGTGGTATGGTGGGGATAATGTATCCATCAGAATATAATTACTTCACTTTCCCAACAAATATCAAACAAGCATCAAATAACTTTTCACAAATGTTCAACCTTCGTCTTATTCTTCAAGTGGCTAAAAAAAAAGAAATAAAAAATCTTCACAGTCATGTGGAATTTCTCATTGCCATAAAATGGATGAAAGAATTAGGGAATATAAATACTTACTTTCCTCTTCCATTCTTTTAAAAAGTATCACAACAAAAAATTGTTTTCTCACTTCTAAGTTTTAACCATATTTGTCTTATTCAAGTGGCTCAAAAAAAGGAAATAAAAAATTTTCATAGTTATGTGGAATTTCTAAATGCTATAAAATGGATGAGAGAATTAGAGAATATAAATAATTAGTCTCCTCTTCTATTCTTTGAAAAATTATCGCAACAAAATTATATTTTCTCACTTCTATGTTTTAACCATATTTATAGGCATAAAAGTGAAGAATCAAGTAATCTCTCAAAAGTTGAACTAGAATTGGACCAAGGCTCATGCAAAGTCAATGAAATTAAATAATGCTAATAGCGGGACCATATTTTTTACCCTTGTTCTAACTGAGAGATGGTTTTTTTCAGCTCATTACGTTGTTGCATATGATCATTACTTGCTTGTCCCTTCTCTTTTTTGTTTTATTTTGTGAATAATGTATGAAAACTCCCTTGAAAGAGAAAGTTGTTGTCTCACTATTTGGAATGTCGAATGATATTAACATGTGTAGCACATGTTCCTTTTTTTTTTTGTAGAAATTAGATAGCAGTTGTGGTGATATATATCATAAGGCCATATGCCACATGAATGAAATTACCATATACAATATGTAACCTTTGTTTTTTCCTCATGAATAGAATTTAGCGATTTTTTTTTGTAGAATTTTATTTTTTGTACTTCTAAACCAAAATTTAATTTCACTATGTAGAATTTTGGTAGCAATTACTAAAGAATTTTTTGGAAAAGAAGGATAAACTAGTCCATTGGTGAAATTTATCATTGGAACTTTCCCTAGTGCCCATATACCAAAAACTGGAGAAATATTCCATATATAGGTGTTTTGTGGTGGTTAGAAAAATCTTGTAGGCTGCACATTTTAGAAAATCATATCTAGGGTCCCAAATAGTTTTATTTGTTGAGATCAAACATGTTCAAGATCTTGAGAGTGACTCATGGTTAACATAGACAAATCATATCTCTGCAAGGTATTTGTGATTATTTGCAATCCTATTAATGGATGATGAACCATAGATTCATTTCTAATGGATTTATATTTGGTATTTATCCTCAAACCATGAGCAAGATTGTAATACCCATATCACATATGCTAAACATTGTAATGACATCCATTTCCTAATAATATGCCAAATACATCCTTTGTAGGATATACATAGTACCTTATAGCATTTTATACGGGTCGTGATTTGTAAATGAATATTTTAGAGTGTATATTTTGTCCTTTGTCCCTATGACATAGATAGAGCCTTTAGTCGCATTCCTAATTTATAAATCATCAAAATCATGAACAAATATTCTTTTATAAGGAATATGTTTTGATTTTGGGCCTTATGCATGTTCTATGATCCCTACAATCATATCTAATAGCCTATGATGGTATATAGGCCCAATAATCACATTTGAGTCCTTTTGTCATTTTGAGATAGTATATGGATCCATGCATGAACCATGACCATTGTAAGCTTCATAACATTTGGTATTAGCTTACATCTAAATCATATCATTCCACCTTCAAATAACATATAATTTTTTTTTTATTATACACAAATTCAAAATTTAGTGGATTTTACTATGTGGAAATCAAGAAAATTTTGATAATATGAATTAGAAGAATATACTCATTACAATGCATGTATTTCCCACCATACTATTCATACTCAAAATTACATATGGTATTATTATGTATGCCTTTCTCATGCATTCACCATAAATGACCAACATGTATAAGTCATAAATAACCTCCCATTCATCCTAATAAAGATATGATTGCACTTGTAATGAATTAGAAGAATATACTCATTACAATGCATGTATTTCCCACCATACTATTCATACTCAAAATTACATATGGTATTATTATGTATGCCTTTCTCATGCATTCACCATAAATGACCAACATGTATAAGTCATAAATAACCTCCCATTCATCCTAATGAAGATATGATTGCACTTGAGTTATTTTCTTGGGGTAGCTTATCCTTTTCTATATCCACTATTTTATTTTCTCAATTTAATATTTAATTATATAATATATTTC
>APFE031322986.1:1171-14723 GCA_000404065.3 Pinus taeda | reverse complement strand
AGATGGGATGGAGAAGGAAGGAAAGCGTGGGACAGGTTGGGGAGGCTAGGTGAGGTCCCTATGGACCCTTAGCATCCATCCACAGAGGTTTTCCATGTTCAGAAGCTCGGCGACCGAGTGAATGGCCTTCTACAGGATGTCTGCAGGGGATCCTACAGGATACTCAGAGGTTTCTACAGGATGTCTCTAAACTGCTACAGGATGATCTACCGTGAAGGATTGAAGTGATGGAGGAGTGATGGAATGATAAGAAGAGATATGTAAGGTAGGGATTAGGCTGGTGATGGCTCAGAAGTGGAAGGATGAGATGGGAAACGGGTGTAGGGAGTATGTTGAAGTGATGTCGATGAGAGGTCAAGGAATGAAGCCACGTGAGGAATGGGAGACTTGAGGAGAGGACCGAATGAAGTGAGGGCCAAGGGGATATGATTGCATGCGTGATCAAGATGGGGGTAATGGTATTGGAGCGAGAAAGAGGAGTGTAAATGAAACAAATGATTATGAATGTCACCAAACCGAAAATACATCACCCTGAATTACTTATGCTGAGAATTCAATGAACAGCAATCCAAAACACGAGGAGAAATGTGTATGAGGTTGTGATGAAAGTGTGTGTGCAGGTGTGACTAACAAGGAAGCATCTAATCAAGACCAAGACTGTATTGCAGCAATCATCAAGTAAGCAATGCGTGTTTTTGGTGGCTAGTTATGGACTGCACCCCAATCTTTAAGAGAGATGGTAGTGAGCCTTAACAACCGTTTTTGCTGGAGCTCCAATGGATGTTATATATCCTCTACTACGCTAAGCAAGTGGAATCAATTGTACCATAAGCAAAACCTATCCTACTCATAAGAAAATCAAATCATCAAACTGTCATTCGAATTGCATGTGGAAATGAAAACGTAAAGTGCTGGAAATGAAATGGGAACAACACTACAACAGAGGGGATATATGGCTCTCAGGTTGGGCCCTAACCTGAGAGCTATATTCTCCTAAGAAAACTCAGAAATAGATCAAAAACTGCCTTCTTTATTCATAAAACTGGTGTCATGCCGAATTGGCTTACAAAAAGGAACAAAACTACACTGTGCTCTGAAATTACAATGATAACACGGGAGTTTCAACAACCATCTAAGGCTACGGCCTTCAAATTTATACAAAAAATGATGAGCCACAGAGTGCCCTTGATTTTAGGGGCTCGGCTGTCCAACTAGAGTTTGACTGTAGATCCTATAGGGCAGTCATAACTACTACTCTCGTAGAACAGTTTATGACTGCTGTTCATGTAGGACAGCTTGGCTGCTTCTTAAGCTCGGAGGGGAGATGGATTGGAGCTTGGATTTCTTGGTGGGAATCACGAGGAATGTCCCAAGATCGTGGACATCTCTCCACAAAATCAGCGGTGCCACCTCATTGTCTCTTTATCCCCTTTTTCATTGTCTCTTGCTCCCTTTTTAATGCAAAAACCTAGAATCATAATGCATTAGTCACATAGATAAAGTGTCTAACGTTCTTCCTACAAACAACATGAATAAACTAAGAAATGCATGCATAAGCAAATAAAAATGAATGGTTTGAGCAAGTAAAATAGGCCAAAATGAGCCCAAATTGTACCAAAATTGGGGCTCATCATATTCCCAGCCTTTTATAGGCTCCATTACGTGCAATACCACAGACATAAAACCATGGGTACATAATACCATGTGCCCCAAAACCATCATTGTTTACCTCGTCAACTTTGACTCTATCCCGAGTCAATTTACCTAACAACCCCCTCCCCCCCCCCAAACTTGACTAACTCCAGCCAAACCTGCTAAGTGAGAGAATCCCGCTCACTCTAGCCCTTACCCCCCCCTCAAAGTTTAATGCTCAGGGTATCAATTAACCTGGTATCCCCCCTATCACCTAGGTCTAACCTAGACTTTACCAGTGATTACTGAGGGGTACGCATGCCATACCAGGTCTTACAGTAGTATGTCCATTTACATATAATAAAATTAGACTGCATTATAATTTTTTTTTTTACCCTTGTTGCTATCTTTGTACATATGACATCAATATCCATATAAAAGGAACCCATCTACCAAATTACATGTTTCACTAGCCACTATAAGCGCCAGTTATCTAGACATTTTTCCAGGTACATTGTTCATCAATTAATTAATCCATGTACACATATCCTCCTCATTGTCATACTTTAAGCCTATCTGATCTCCATAGCCATGGAAGCGAAAGCTTTGATTATTTTTCTTCTATCAAACTGCTTGAATTCCCATCAAACATCATTGTAGAATTATCATCTACCATGTTGGACATAAAACTCATGGTGCATATCATAGACCTTAACCTTCTAGTTTCCCACCATTTCAACATTCATGACAATAGCACCAACAACAGTTGAAGCAATATGAATTCCATGCTCGTCTTGGTCATGCAAGGATTTGAATTTTCCCATCTCATTAATAGGCCCAATCACAACTTCATACTTGTGGCTAAAAAAAAATCGAGCATCGATGAGCTTTTTATTACAATGGGAAGCATTAAAAATGCATTCCAGATTTACAAGCCCCTTTCCAATAAGTTGACATGGGTCTCAAACCATGATCTCTGAAGCTCTGGCTCTCTGGCTAGACTCTGGTGTCCAGAACACCAATCACAACATTGTGGCCAAAATTTGCCTTCTTAGGCCACAACCCCGATACAGTCGATTCTAACCCAAGAAACATCCAACGAAACTGGCTCGCAACTCTTGAAACTATTGTTGCAACTTCCCTTGGAAGAAATCCTGCTACTTGTAACTTCTTTGGGGACGAAGAAAAACATTAGATTTTGCAACATTTCTGGGTGATTTGACATCGAATTCTAGCAACAATATCGTGGTTCTTGAATTGGGTTTCTGGAGCCCTGGGAAATCTGATAATGGACCCTTTCCTCGATAAAATGCTGAACTTAGGATCTCGTGACCCATTGTTCTTCTTTGTCGCTACCTTTTTTGTTCCCTCGACCTGTACTGGGCGATGAATTGCCCCCCTGCCTAAATACACCTTTCTCTCATACTCACATTTATCCTCACCAGCTTATCTAGATCACCTGTAGTCTTTTCAATCTCCCAGGTCCATGACCCCGCCAAACTCGCATTCCCAAATAGAACTTTCTCTAAGTGCATTTGCAAGCAGTAATTTCTTTCACTCCACATCAACAATTGCATCAATTAATTCCGGTTTCAATCAATTTGGATTTACTTTAAGCATTCCAGATGCTATACTCTCACGTCTGTTCCTACTCCCTTCGCACGATGAAAATAAATTTGGATCCTGGAGTGAAACCAGAGCATTTACTTATAAAAATCAGCAACTTTGTCATCCCAAATAGAGCCATATTCACCCCACTGATCTAATCCATAGATCCACATTAGATCTGACCATATCTAGCTTCTTTTCATACGCAGATCCATTGAAAATCAAACTCTACATAGCAGATCCTTTCTCTTCTCACATATATTTCTCTATCCACCAGCTCTTCGACCAACGTTGCTTTGTTACTATGATCCTTTTACCACGTAAAAGGATCCAGTAAATTTATTCTTGATATTATATTGAGATCAAATTATCTTAGATCTATACCAATATAGCATATCTATCGAGCTTTATTCATTACATCGTAAACCTTTGGTGATAGAAGCGTCCCTCTGAAGCCAACTCTTGGCTCCAATACCGATTGTTAAGAAAATTTACTACAAATCATAAATTAATCATGGAGATTTATCAGAGGAACAAAACATATCAACAACCATAAACACATAAACATAAACATAAACATTTATCTGGGAAAACCCCAAATCCAGGGAAAAATCTAACCCAACAAGATCTCATTAGCATTGGCCAATACCCTGACCAATCCGGCCAAGTGAGCCTTCACTGCTCACCTCTAGGCTTACATTACAATGAATTATTCCCAGCCTTTTATAGGATCCATTACATGCAATACCACAGATAGAATGCCATGGGTGCATAATACCATGTGCCCCAAAACCATCATTGTTTACCTGGTCAACTATGACTCTATCTCGAGTCAAGTTTACCTAACAGTTTGGAGGTTGACCATTGAATATTTGTTGATTTCTTACTAACCAGAGTTGCTAGCACAGGAAGGAAGGGAGACTATTCCAGTATCTTTTGATAGTATCCTTTTTTTAGCGAGTAAGGGTATTCCATTTTCCAAGTTGTAAAGAATTCATTGAAAGATCAAGATAGATTCAAATTGACCTCCAAGGGACTTACTAGAAGATGCCATCATTCTTTTGCGAAGGAGTAGTTAGGAAAAAGATACTCAATGCTTTCTTCTGCCATTAAGCACATTGGATATCTAGAAGGACCTGAGAATCCTTTTTTTTTTAGATTGTTAGCAGTTAGGACTTTGCCTTTTAGAAGTGTCCAGATGAATATTTTAAACTTTGGTAAACTTTCAGATTTCCACACTGTTCTCCAAGGAACCCAATCTTGTTTATCTTGTTGTGTTTGAATGGTCAGATAACCAGATTTCACCGAATACTCTCCACCATTAGGGTCCCATCTAAATGAGTCTCGGGAATCAAGACTAGGTGGAGAAAATCCATTTAGAATTATTATTAATGAGATCCATTGATATTTGAGATTTCGAGGAAGGTCAAGGGTCTTCCAGTTTGTCCAATTACCACTTTACCATAGAGAGATATCTTCTAGAGCGAAAATTCCATTTGTGCTCATCCATCTTCTTAAGTTTTGGAGATTTATTTGGGTGGCTAGGGGAGGATTTCCCATTATACTATCTTCCCAAACTTTGATGCCTTTACCATTCTCGGGGAGTTTGGATGATTTTTTGACTAGGTTCCAAACTTGAGTGCATGGCTTGATTGGGAAGCCTTCTTCTAGAAGGAGAAATCGAGCATGATTCATATCTTTAAATTGTAGGACTTTCTTCCACCGACATTCCTTCCCTGTGATAAAACTCCATGCTATTTTTTCCCCAACAGCCAAGTTCAGATGAGCAAGGAGTCTTATGGACATGCCTCCTTTTTCATAAGGCAAGGTGACTTGATCCCATTTTACTAAGCTGAAATTTTTTAAGTCATCTTTCCCTCCTTGCCAGAGAAATCCCCTTATTATTAACTCGATTTTCTTATGGATGCTTGTTGGAGCTAAGATAGTAGCAAATTGATAGATTAGAAGAGTTGTGGGCATAGATTTGATTAATATCATTCTTCCTGCTAAGTTGAGCCAATTCATCCCCCAATTTTGAATATTTTTTTTTCATTTTCTCAATATGATTATTCCACAATTCTATCTTTAGGTTTTCTTTGTTGATCTAAAGATGATTTGAGGTTGTCATTGATGTCAACCCAAGTAGCACTAGGGGCTACCCTGATATTAAAATGGATTTTTTACTTTACATCTTACTCTATTTTGAGTCAAGAATCTTCTAGATAGATTCTACTCGTCGAGATGTTTCCATTGATATATGGCACGCCAAGTAATTTTTCACGGTTTGAGAGATATTCATGTTTGAAGTTAGTAACCATAGTTAGTTAGTGGGCTAAAACCATATGGGGTTGTGGCATCGCACTCATAATTGGTTTTGGTCATTGAATAGTCATTAATTAATAATTTTTTAAGATCCTAAAATCCCTCCAATATTCTCTATAGAAGCCCCTCTCAACTCTATAAAAAGGAATCTCATATATCATCCAAATGTAGCGATCATGGAATTTCCGCTATAACTTCATTTATGCAAAGTCTTAGATTCTAAAATTAAAATCCATTTGATTTGAAATCTTGATGAACGTCGTAACCAAATTTCAGATCTTGGTTCGCTATATTTTCAGAGATATGATCTGTGGAAGTTAGGGTTTTTGTAGGCTGCCGAATTTCATCTCAAAGAAGTGACCTTGGGAAAATCATTATAACTCTCTCTCTGAGAAGGGGATTGGAATTTTGTAAAATCTAGAGGATAGTGTACGGACTGAAGTTTGTTGTGTATTAATTTTAGAGCTGAAGGAGCAAAAAGTGACACGTGGCACGTCGTACAAATTCACTCTATTGAACTAGTCCATAATTAGGTCATTGTGAGAGATTGGGCATAACTTTGCCTTGAAGAGTCGAAATTGGGTTAGACCTATGGCATTGGAAAGAGGACTTAGAGGGATTCTACAAGACTAAAGATCACATGTTGCAGATCTAAAATCGTAGAGATACATCAGATTAAATATCGTGCTCCTAGAAGGCAAGAAAAACTAGATCAAGTGTTGTCAAGGGGTGTAAAGGACCAGACTTTCTAGGGCAGCAAAGAGCAAGGTGCAGCCAAATGATGTAGAAGAGGTAAGCTACAGGTAATTATCTTCTCTATATGCATGTTCCTCTCTTAATTGCATTAGGTTCTTTGTATTCTAATTTGTTTTTTATATTTAGCACTGACATATGCTCTGCAGGATGAGGTAAGTTTTTCTATTATAATGTCATGGTATTTCCTTGAAGACTTTTTGCAGGTATTATATATTCATCAAGAGACGACTCAATGCATAATCTAATTTTCTGAAGAATGAGAAAAGGTAGCATGACAAGAGCAGCGATCAAGGTGCAGAACAGTAGCAAGAAGTTCACCACATGAAGTCTTCAAGTGGGAAACACTGCATACAAACATTGTAAAAGTATCATTGTACAGAGTCATTGTAAAAGCATCTTTGTAAAAGTTGTGTTAGAGTTGGTCTTGTCAGTCCTCTGTTAGAGATCAAAACTCTTTTTGCATTTCATTTTTAGGAGTCTCGCTCCATTCACTCAGCTACATTCCGCTAGGGGCATGCCATGATCTGACGGAAGGGTCTGGTTAGTCATTTCTCCTCATGCCTTATCCTGCTCGTTTAGGTCTATTTTTAAAATCATTTTAAAGGTCATTTACAATTTTGTTCTAATCTCTTGGTCAACAAAGAGTTATTAGGTCTAGGGTTTGAAAATTGTTGTTCTCGAAGTACTTCAATAATACTTGCAGGCCAGAGGAAGGTTCAATAATTCACTCAAATGATGTTTCTGAGCACGAAAAGATGAATTTTTGAAAACTGAGAGAGGTTTTTGTCCATAATAGGCCAAGGAAGAAAAAAATCCTTCACTTTTTACACAGGTGTCATGGTTTTAGAGAAATGTCAAAAATACAATTGCCTTGGGAGGATTGATGCACCTCTAAAGTGACCTTGGGAAAATCAAGTTTTATCCTAGCTTTATTAGCCAAATGACTTACTTGATGAGTAAAATGACAACTAGACACAAATATATTTCTAATGAGCTATCATGAGCTGAATTTGGAGTTGAGGAACACCTTCAAAAGTTAACTGCAACAACACTCTGCCTTGAGGCAGCCTCACTGGGCACATTTTGACCAGTCTTGGGAGATTTGATTTTTGACAAGGAAAATGAACTCCAAATTGAAAAATTATAGTTGGGTTGGAAATTATACTCAAATATATTTCCAACGAGCTATCCTACACCCAATTTGGACACTGGGACGGCCTCCAAAAGGCTCCTGCAAAAAGGCACGACGCACAGAGGGAGTGCGACACACTGGGAGAAATTTTCCAGTGTAAATTTACACTGGTGTGGCGCACATGGGAGGCACGATGCACAGGTCTAAAATGCTTGAATTTGACTGAAATCTTCCTCCAAAACTACAAATTCTTCATTCCACAAAGTTTCCACAAGGAACAAAGCCATTGAGCATACCAAGGTAAAGAGAAACATAGCAAAGTAATTGGGAGAGCAAAGCACGCGTCTTAGGAGAGGTTGGAGTCGTTTTCAGGAGCGCGACGCACACACAGAGGAGCGCAGTGCACATAGTGCGCACGGCGCACAGAGCGCGACCCAGCAGTGGAAAAATTACAAGGGTGCGACGCATATACCAAGCACGGCGCACTGGGTTTGCTGCGCGGCGCACACCCATAGAGGCCCGAAATTGTGCCAAATTGCCTCAAGTTGCCTGTGAAACCCCTCAAATCGATAGGTAGGCTCTATATCATGGCTTGCTCATCAAATTTTGTGAATTTTATGGTGGTTCATGGCTATGTATAATTGCAACAAAAACTCATAAAACCTACCACTAGAAAATATCAAAGCCATTGTTGCTAGGGTTGCAAACTTGTGGTATTGATTCCAAGGTTTCTCTTTCACCTCTCATTTTTTACCCTTCTTCCCATTGTTCCCTTCCCCCCTATCACATTTTTCCCCATTTTCCCTACCCTAAAATATTACCAAACCCCTATTCCCTATCCCCTCCTCTTATTTGTCAACATAACACCCCAAAACCCTACCTTATAAAGATCCCCAAACCCTCCTACATATCCCTAAACAAAATTTCCCACATAATCCCTATCACATCATATTATTCCCCTTCCTAACACTCCCTTTTTCATTTCTCCCCTTGGTGGCAAATATCACAATAACACCTAGTTGCATACCATCATCAAAGGGCAATCCAAGCATAGTCCATATACAACAGGCATGACATCTGATTCGTCATATGATCATGAAGAAGAGACACACAGTGATTCGCCAACAGAGGTACATGCACCCAGGAGGCCTCATAGAGGTGGCAAAACATCCATGATGACCAGCAGGCTGCCCAACGAAGCCTAAATGAGAGGACACCCATTTAGTAGGAGATAGAGGCTGATCGAGAGAATTGGCTCGTGAGGATCAACATCCACTTAGAGGAGCTATTGGCGAAAGAGAACAAGGATAAGTACAGGCTCAGGCACATGAAAAACCATTATTGGGCACATAATCATGTTTGCAAGGCATGAATAAGGAATTTAAAGGTAAAACTAAAGAAGGCAATAAGGAAGCAAAAGAGGCAAAGGGAGCATGATCATCTTTAGATGTTGGCTGAAACCTCTTGGTACTTGATGGAGAAACTCCAGCCCAAATTTCAAGAAATTTGGGGCATTTTTGGTCACGTGACAAATTTTTGGGCACAAAACAGGGTTTTTCTCCCTGTGCGCTGCGCCATTGGCGCGACGCTTAGGATTGGGAGCTCCAAATTGCAAATGGTTTGCATTTTTGGATTCAGCATGAAAAATCATGACTTTTGGTGCATGGCCAAGAAGTTTGGGTAAGTTTTGAGTCCCCAGGAGGTCAACAACACACAAAAAATGACCTCTCTGCCCCTATTTTGACACACAGGAAGAAGTCTTGGGAGATTGAAGTTTTGGAGGGGAAAATGAGCACCGAATTCAGAAATCCCACTTGGGTTGGAAAGTAGACAGGTATGGATTTCTAACAAGCACACCTGGGCACAATTTGGACTTCGGAAAATACCTAAAAATTGCCTCCAAAGTGGCGCGACGCGTATAGATTTGGGTGCGGCGCATATAGAGAAAAATGCCAAAATCACTTCCGCTTTGCGACATTTCGATTCGCGACTTTCTCCAAGTGGGCCCACTCATTGACACTATTTTTTTCTCGGAAACTAAGGCAAAGTTTAAAGAGTATTTCCACTAAAGGTTGGCTTCTATCCAAGTGGCAAAGGAAGGCGAGCAATCACCCAAGCCATTTGTCATTTTTGTAATGCTGCACCTGTAACTAATGGTTGGCCTTCCATTTCTAGTTTGTGATCATTTGAAAAACTCCCCAACTCTTGGTCGTTCTATTTCCCAATGGCATAATCTATTTATTGTATGCAAAACATTTGCAAAGGTTTGGCTTGTAATTTCTAGGAGACTGTGGGAAAGAAACTCTGTTTCTTCATTGTATATTTTGACAGAGGATTAATGAAAGGCAATGGCTCTGTTTCATGAGATTCATGTGGTTGTGAGTGTAGAAAACGTTTTCTTCCTTATGTTTCATATGTATTTCGTTATGTTTCACAGTTCATTCATATTCATTTCCAGTGAAATTTTCTGAGTAAGATAAGGTAGAATTCATTTTTATTGCTCTTCCTGTAAGAAACTTTCACGATGTGTGTTTTTCTTCTGTTGAAAAGGATTCATGTGCTTTATGCCATTTTCACCCTCCTAAGCAATCTCTCCATTTCGCGTTATTTCAAACTAAATTTCTAGACTTTCCGCCTGTCTTGCCTCACGAAGTAATCTGTGCCTTTGTGTTAAATTCTCTGCTCATTGCTGTTCGTTGGTCCCATACATCCCAAAAACCTAGTCATTCATAAAAATTTGTTTCTTGTATCCATATTTGTTTACTAGCCTAAAATCAATATTTCACTGTAAGTCATCTCAGGACATCTCATTTATTTATTCACTGAGCGTGACTTGGAGAGAGCCCTCTCCTATTCTGGTAGGGCTAGCTACCAGACTGAGCGTGGTTTGTGGTTACCCTGAATTTTTCCTTCCTTCAGCCTAAGGCGGATTTAGGTGCTAACAAGTTGTACAAGTGTCTATCTACCAATAGTTGAAGAGGCAGTGTTGGGAGGTCTAGGATCATCATTAGGTGGTTGTGTCATAGTTGGGGTTATGGTCTAGTGTGTCTTCTTCTTCTACATCATTCTATATCATTGTAAAGTGGACCATTTTCCTTGGTACGAGAGTCCATTCTTCTTTTATTATTCTATAGGGTGGTAGGGTGGTGCTAGGTTGGTGCATGAAGCCACCAACAAGTTCAAGCTTGTGAAAACTTCAGGGTGGTAGGGTGGTGCTAGGGTGAGTTATATCTCATTGGGTGTTGGGGCATCCATTCAATTGACTACTGAAGAATCTTGGGCAGTGGAGTGTCCATCCAGTGGGAGCTAAAGAAGAATGCTTTTCTAGATTCTAGGAAGTTGGAGCTTTCTTTTCAATTGGAGTTGAAGATGAAAGAATTATTATAAAAGCGTTCGGTGGTTTTTGACCTGGAGGGGGTTTTCCACCTCAATTTTTTGTGCCTCCTATGTTCTTTTATTCACTATTGTTACTGCATAAACATTAATGATAATTGAAGATTAACTAATGCTCTGAAAATATTTAGAAGCGCTAATTGCTAAGGAATACTAATTCACCACCCCCCCAGTAGTTTCCAACATTATTTTGATATTGGAAGGTCGAGATAGAGGAAATGGCTCCATCTTGCTTGCAAGGGGATATCCAAAATCTGAGATATTCTTTGAAGAGTGCGAGGAGGGGAATTCCATCAATATATTTTGCATTTTTGGTTGTTAGGAGTCCTACTCAGACCTCCATAAAATTTTTGAGAATTTTTTTTATCCTTCTAGCTACTATACAGGATTTTCCTCCCATCACAAGAGTGTCATCTGCAAATAATGAATGGTTGATGGTTTTGACCCCAGAGGAGATGGAGAGGCATGTTAATATGTGATCTCTCTTGCACTTTTCTAGATATCTTCTCAATGAATCTGCCATGATTATATAAAGAAAGGGTGATAGAGGATAACCTTGTCTTAGACCCTGAGACCTTTGGAAAAACTCACTTGCCCTGCCATTGATCAGTGGAGCAATCCATCGGCCTACTGTGCAGACTTTGATTATTTCAATTATCTTGTTTAAAAATCCAAATTTCTTAAGGACAATAGAAAGGAAGAATATATTTACTCTATTGAATGCAATTTCCATATCTAGATTTATAATAATACCCTACTCTTTCCTCATTATACTAGAGTGCAAGGCTTCTTGAGCTATCATAATGTTGTGGAGGATCTGCCTGTTGGGCATGAATCCTCGAATTTTTGAAATTAGATCGGGGAGGATATGATTTATTCTATTTTCTAATATTTTTTGATGATTTTGTAGGAGGAGTTAAACAATGATACCAGTCGAAATCTGCTGAAATTAGAGGGCCTTGCCTCTTTTGGAACAAGAGATAGATAATAATAATTTGTAAATCCTCCTAGCTTCTTTTTCCTAAATACATTCCTAATTAGATAGTTTTTGATTAAGTGCCAATTGTTACGATAAAAAGCAATGGAAAATCCATTTGGGCCTAGAGCTTTGTTCGGATGGAGATCCCACACAACAATATAAATCTCTTTCTCATCCACTTCTTTAGTGAGTTCATGGTTTATTTCTTCACTTATTTTATTGGGAATATGCTGGGTGAAGTTCTCATAATCAAGATTTGCTGAGTCTGTTGTTAGGATCTTTTTGAAATGACTGTGCACTTCCTTTTTAAAATCCTCTTGTCCTCTGATTTCTATGACTTCACCAACCTTTATGTTGTCTATTTTATTAATAATTCTCTGCATCTTTGTTGAGATATGAAAGAAGGTTGTATTTTTATCTCCTCCCTTCAGCCAAAGGTTGCGAGATTTTAATCTCCATTCCTCTTCCTCAACTTTGTTTTCTCTATATATTTCCCAATAATTTTTCTTTTCATGGAGCTGAATTTCTTTTGTTTCTCCCTATTGTTATTTTGTTTCTTGGGCTATCTCCATTTTTTTAATTAACTCCGCCTTCCTTTTCTATGTTTCATTATGGTTGTTCTTGGCCCAAATTTTCATTTCCTTCCTGAATGTTATTATTTTGGTTTCCCAAACAAAGTTTGAAGAGCCTATTAACTTTTGAGACCAGACCTTTGTTGTTAATTATTTTACTTCCTCACTATTGTTCCATAGAGGGCTATATCGAAATGGAGTTGGGCATAAGTTCCCTAGAGTCCCAAGAGTGATAACCACTAGCTTGTGATTAGATGCTTAGGTATGGATGATTCTTGATATGATTGAGCTAAAGTTATTGGATATTTTTTCCTGAACTAGGATGTGATCTAACCTTTCTTTGATGTTACTTTTTCCTATTCCTTTATTACTCCATGTGTAGTTTTTGTTGTTGGGAGGGAAATCCAAAAGGTTGTAGGAATCCATAATGAGAGAAATGGAATCCCTTGAAGGATCAACATGATAAGATCCTACGAACTTCTCATCAAAATTTATGACTAAGATGAAGTCTCCTCCTACTATAATGTTGATGTTTTGAACCTGGGGAAGAATTTTTTTAGGGAATTCCAACATAATTCCTTCTCTCTATAATGATTTGGCGCATAGACATTTATTATGCAGTATTTATCTTCAGTCATTTTGTTTCTTAGATATTTTTTAATTCAATGCTGATCTTTTAATTGATGAACCAACTCCCATTTCCATTTCCTTCAAAGAGTGCAGGTACCTCCCGATGCCCCTGATGCTTGGAGAGATGTGCCTTCATAGTTCCTTATTTTTTGGATCATTTTCCCTAAGTCTTGTTCATTTATATTGGTCTCTTGGACCATAAGGATGTATGGATTTTCCATCGCTATTAAATCTTTAGTTGCATTGAGTTTCAGTGGGCTTCCCATTCCTCGAAAGTTCCAAGAGACAAGGTTCATTATTTATTTTGATTGGGGGCAGAGAGGCCTTTTCTTCTAGAAGGATGGGGGTTTTCTCCTTGTTATTTTCTAAACATGAATCCATAGGTTGTTGACTACCCATATCCATCTCCTTTGCAGCAAATTAATCTCTTAGATCTTTATTTTATCTTCTTCCATGTTTTTTATGATATCAAGGGAAGAAATAAATTTTTTGACTAATTCCTTGTAATGGTTCGATCAAAAGAAGGAG
>APFE031322971.1:2142-17404 GCA_000404065.3 Pinus taeda | reverse complement strand
TTCTGCTGAAAAACACAATTGGTTTCTCAGGCTAGTCTCTTTTCTGCATCAAGACCGCTGCCATAGTATGATATGAGGCAAATGAAAACAAAATAAAATCCTGAGTATAGTCCAGGCTGATCAAAACCAGAGTTGAATAAAGAGCCAATTTCACCAAATTGAAGGACTTAACTGCTTCTTCAGTCCACCTTATTGCACTATCTTTTTTGAGCATGTTTGTGATTTCCCTTAAATGTTCTGCAAGATTGGGCACAAAGCGACGTAACAAATTTATCTTACCATTGAAGGATTGAATTTCTTTCTTGCTTCGTGGAAAATAAATCTTTTGAATGGCCTCCACCCGAGCTGGATCGATGCGGATGCCCTCCTTTGAGATAATATGCCCAAGAAGCTTGCCCTCATCCATGGAAAACAAAATTTTCTTTGGATTGAGAGATATGCCATACTTCCTACACCGCTGAAATACAATCTTCAAATGATAAAGGTGATCTTCATATGAATTAGAAAAAACTATGAAATCATCAACATAAACAACTAGAAAGACATGTTTTTCACTAGCAAATGCGATATCCATCGCTCGCTGAAAAGTTGTACCAACATTTTTCAATCCGAAAGGCATCTTTGCATAATGAAAAGTTCCCCACGGAGTGGTGAACGTTGTTTTGTCTCTATCATCCTCATGGAATAAATTTGGTTATAACTTGAATGCCCATCGAGTAGCGACATGTGGGATGCTCCAACTACTCTTTGAAGTATGTGATCCATCTTAAGCAATGGATAGTTGTTTTTCAAAGATACTTTGTTTAGATTTCTAAAATCAATACATAGCCGAATCTCACCTGTTTTATTGTGCATGGGCACCAAGTTTGAAATCCAATCTGAAAATCTTATGGGGACAATGATACCAGCCTTGTATAACCGATTCACTTCCTTCTCAATTGAGGGCAGTAGCTTCAGATTTATTCTTCTTAGTTTATGACAAAAAGGCTTTTGATTTGGTTTGATCGGGATGACATGCTGAATAATGCTTGTATCATATGACTTCAAATCTGAATAATCCCAAGCAAATACATCAGTAAATGAGGATAACAAACTGATATATTTTTCTTTTACCTGTGGAGGAAACACCTTTGATAATTTCACCATTTTATGATTTTTAGCTGATCCAATGTTCACATCCTCAACTCCTTTCTCAGTTGGCAGCAAGCTTGGTTTTCGAGCCACATCATCCTGATCGAAGAGCTCCTCCAAAGGTACCAGACCTTTAGGAATGACGTTGTCTTTGAGATGCAAAACTTCCATCTGATTGACTTCTATATATGCCTCACCATCATCATACTCCACATCAATAGAAGTGTCTTTGAATTTACTTTCGTTTTGCAAAAATTCATCAATATCATCATCATTTTGAAACACTTATCAATACCTTTGATTGTCGGGGACAGCGGGGTGATGCTTCACGTGAATCTCAAACTTGTTGTTTGAATTCATCGGAATTTTCAAATTAGTTGTTGTTGCAAGTGAATCCGCAATGACATTATGAGCACGTGGGACACATGTCAAAGTATAATCTGAAAATACTTTCAAGATATCCAACACCGCATTGTGGTAGGCCCGCATTCGAGGATTCTTAGCTTGGTATTCCCCTTTCATCTGCTTGATAACTAACTCAGAGTTTCCATACACTGAAATCCTTTTAGCATTCAATTTTCTAAGAATTTTCAAACCAACAATTAAAGCTTCGTATTCAACCTCATTATTTGAACAGTCAAAAGCTAGTTTATAAGAACATACTATTACATTTCTTGGCACTTTGTTTGGGGCGAAAACAGGGCTACAGATCCAAATGCCAATTATAGCACCTTCGCTTCCTACCATGCCATCAAAATCCATGCTCCACAGGCTTGCTTCATCTTCTTCCAAATGCTGAAATTCTGTTTGTCTTGTTTCTCCTCCTTGCTGTCCATCAATATGTTGCTGCTGTCGGAAGGCTAATTGCTCAACGGTACTATCAAGTCTTTGTCTTTCTTGTTATAAGACCTCTCTGAAATTTTTAGAAATCTCGGGAATGTCTTCTACTTCCACTAATGGGCTATTTACATCATTAAATCTATCTGAATACAAAACAAATGATTCTAAATTAGTATGTACATAGTTGATTGGATGATTTACCAGCTTCTCCTTGCTAGTGATCATGTAATTCATCTTTTCTTCCCAGTATAGTTTCCTCATCTGATCGAACACGGGAATGGTAGCATAGGAGAAATCAAGCTGCATTGTCCCTTTAATCTTTGCTCCCCAAGATATGGAAAGAAGCATGCCAAATCTAGGAGGTATATCCACCACAACCACATCCATCAAAACATTTTTAGCCGGAATCTTATCCAAACTGACCACTAAGACCAATGTACCTTACTCTACCAGAATCAAAAGAGTAAAGGTCATGATACTTTTTAATGATATCCAATCCTAATTTCTCCATGATGGCCTTAGGCATGAGATTATGAGAGGCCCCAAAATCAAACATAGCATCATGTAACACACAGTCATGCACCCTGAGACTGATGTAGAAAGGAGCCACATCACTATCTTGTGACTGATCTTCCAACGTTGGCCCAAAAATCAACTCAAGACTATCATCCTCCATGTTCACCATATTGGATGATGGATATAAAGTCAAAATCTTAGACACCCGCCCTTTATAATTTCTATTCTTCATCAACTCAATCAAAGGAATATATATTTTTAACTTAGCGATTTCTTTTTCTAAGTTAAACTTTTTCTACCTCTTTTGCTGAAACCTCTTTCTTTTTAGTTTTCTCCTTTGACCCACTTGGTTGATTAGATCTCTCATTTGCTGATGGCGTTTTGTTGGTGGTAGGATCAACTGTCTCTTTTCCCTTTTTTTGCATAATGGGAGGATCATTCTTTGACGCTGATGCGTCCTTCCTTCTCTGAATTGGATTTATGGGTAGATCTCTATTTCGGAGTGAACATTGTCGCTGCTGAGCTAACAAAGAATTCATGTATCCTCTTTGGTATTCATCGGACTCTTCCTAAAGAACTGTTTTATTTGCTAAAATGAAATTTTCGTCCCTTTGTACAGCTGAATTCTCGGAATACTCCTCATCTTCAGTGATGAAAATTGGCATATCATCAGGTGTAAAAAAATGATTTTCTTCTCCAATTACATTCTCCTCTTCATCTGATTCCTGATCATGTACAAAATTCTGCTGCAAGGGTGTCTTCACCTGCTGCTGCGCTCCTTGGTCTTGTGTCCACTGCTCTCTTTGCTTGATTCTAAATTGTGGTTGTTGTTGGCCACGGAAGTTAGGATTCTTGACTTGTGGTTCAGGCTTGTCAAGTTTCAATCTATCAAACATCTTCTCCATCTTCCGAAGCACTTGATCTGAAGTGGAAGAGGTATTGTGACTTTCTTTTCGGCTCTTGCTCTAGCTCTCTTGGCAAGCAGATTTGCTTCAACGTTGACTGCAATCTTCTGCATGTATTCCAAAGTGGCCGGATCTCTCTCTCTTAATTGATAGGCCATATCAGTATCAAAACCGTCCTGAAACTTAATCAAAGCCAGCTCCATAGGTGGCTTTATATGATCAAGAATTGCATTGTAAACATAATTGAATCTAATACAATAATCTTTGACAGACTCACCAACATTCCACTTGATGTTCTCATATTTGGAAAGGATCCGAAGGGGATTTTTCTTCACTTCCCAGCGATCCAAGAATTGTCTCTGTAGATTGACCAATGTAGTGATACTTGCAGCCAGCAAATATCTAAACCATTTCCTTACTTCACCACCAAAGGTTTGTACAAACAATCTCATTATCACATTTTCTGCATCAATCTCATGAAGGTCAAATAAATCTGTCATCCTATCCACATGTTGCTGAGCTGTAACACTGTGAGGAGTGCCATCAAACAAACAAATTTTTCTTTGATAATCAACGGGCATATCATATAAATTTTGAGGCAGCACAAGGGGTGCAAAACGAGCAACCATTGCTCTAGGTGGATTCCGTCTTGGGGATGTTGGGGGAGTGGGTGCAGCTGATGTATGGGGTATATGTGGAGGTGTGTGTGGAGGCGAAGAAATTTTGGATGTTTGAGGAGTAGGAGTAGACGGAGGTGACACCACTGCAGATTTTTTATTAGAGATAGAAGGCTGCACGTGGATGGTGGGAATGAAAGGAGTTTTGGTGGGAATCCTGGAGCTAGATGCAATCGCAGAGGACCCAAGGGTTGCAGATGCAGTTTCTAAGAAATCAGCGATGTTCGAAGCCACGATTGAAGTTTGGAGCTCTTTCAAGATATACTCATCAATTGATTTATTGGCCTTTTCAGTTTCAAGATCTTTGAGAAACTCTGGATTTAGGACAATAGAACCAACAACACTTTCAGATTTTGTTTCAAACAGTGACAGACCAAACTATTCGTCAAACTCAAGATCTTCAAGATACCCAAAAACCACAGGGCATAAACGAGATTTGAACACAGGAATGACAACACTTTCTTGACGAAGGATTCTTGGAATAAGATTGGGATATTCGTACAAGAGGAGGATCGAGATCTGGATTAGCTCTGGTATATCTTCTGGAAGCCAGTGTGCTATTATTTTCAAGAAATCAAATGGACATTAGCAACTTGTTCAGCCTATAAAATTCTAAACTTATCATCCAAAAGCTTAGAATTATCAGATGTACTGGGGTGAGTTGAAAGTTAGATATTTTGTTTATAAGACTAGACCAAAGATTGACTGAAGTAGCTTTTATCTACTTGCGCTAATGCAAAGCAAAAGCGTTTCGGCTACCTGGCTAATCTTCAGACTCCGTCTGTAGTTTATAAAATGAAGAACACTAACAAACAAACAATTTCTTCCCCATTTGAGTCACCACTATGTTAGTGCCTAAATCTACCTCAGGCTAAGAAAGGTAGGATCTAGGGCCAACATCAAACCACGCTTAACCTGGTAGCTAGCCCTACCAGGTCGAGAGAGGGCTCTCTCCTGGTCAATCTCAGCAAAATATGATCATTAAAGGCTTGAGATGACTGATATAACTATTGATATTAGGCTAGGTATATGTGCAATGGGTTTGATTGAATAAAATGATGTTTTTGTTGGCTCTAATGGAAAGGCAGATCTTGGGTGCAAGGAATGAGGCTCAGCCTTGCAGAGATCTCAATGGGGCAAGGTAGGAAACTAGTTTGGCACTTCAAATCAAACGATATGGAGGGATTAGACAGGTGAGGAGTTGAAGAGGGCAAGAGAAGCCATGGATCCTCTTCAAATAGCTGAAAACATCAAAAAACTAAAGCAAACCTTAGGTAGAGCACTGCAATTTCAGTGGATTCTACCTTCACTCTTGTTTGATTTAGTTAAGAAGAAATAAGATAGATAATGACATACATAACACATAAGTAAATTGATAGAGGAAAGAACTGTACCAAAACAAAATTCCACATGAATCCCAAAGAGTGCTACAAACCCTGGTCTCAATTCCTTAGCCAAAATGCTGATATGAACGTATAACGAAGCTCCTTGCTTTCTCAAAAGTCCAACCATGCTAATGACTGAAAAACCACATAATATAGAAAAACCATAGCTCATCCTAGCCTCTAGGGGTCTAGCTCACATTTTTAGGAGCTTTTCCAACTAATTCTAAACTGAGAACTAGAAATTAGGCAGTGGAACAACATGCCTCTAGAAACTAGGGAACTGATTCATTCGGTTTCAAACAACTTTTTGATAGATGAATCTACCTCCATAAGTGAAAATTTGACATATTTACATTATGATCCATCCATTTACATGAAATTACATCACAGTTTGTCAAACTGGAAAAAGCTAGGCAAAAAACAAAGTATACTTGGTCAAACTGAGCAAAATTTCCCCTATGCGCCGCGCTGATTTCTCTATGCGTAGTGCCTGTTTGGAGCTACTTTTGAAGGCCTTCCCTATGTCCAAATTCACTCCAAGTGTGCCTTTTGGAGCTATCTACCTGTATACTTTCCAACCCAAGTGGAATTTTTGAATTTTGCCTCCATTTGACCCTCCAAATGTCAGTTCTCCCAACATTGCTTCTTGTGTGTCAAAATAGGGGCAGTAATGTCATTTTTTGAGTGTTTTTGACCTTTTTAAGGGCTCAAATCCTGTCAAAATTTCTTGGACATTGGTAGGAAAGCATATTTTTCCATGCCAAATCCACAAATCCTGAGTTTTTGTCATTTGGAGGCTCTTATCAAAAGCGAGCGCCAGGTGGGGTGGTGCATAGGGCAGAAAACTCTGTTTTTTGTGCCAAAAATTCCAAAAATGCAAAAAGTGCCCCAAATTTTTTGAAATTTGGGCTGAGTCTTCCCCATCAAGCATTGTGTTGGGCCAAATAAGCCTCAGCGAATATCTAAAGTCCATCATGCTCCTTTTGCCTCCTTGATTCCCTCTTCAATTTTGCCTTTAAGCTCCTGATTCTCGCCTTGCAGACTTTATTTCTCGCCATGTAATGATATGCCATATGTCTCAACAATGTATTCTCCTTGTTGGCCTTCTCCAGCAACCCCTCTAAGTGGATATTAACTTTTTCAAGCCATGATTCTCAATCGACATTGATCTCTTGCTCAAGCGATGTGAATTTCACCTTCCTCCTTTGGGCAGCTTGGCGATTTTCCTGAATGTTTTGCAACTCCATAATCGCCTGCTAATCCTTAAGCTGCTTATTTCTTTGCTCCAGGTACTTTATTATCCACTTAGCCCTTTCCAATTTGAGGGACAAGGCATTGATGTCTGCCTGCTGCTCTTGGATGACTTCCTTGAGATTTGTGCTTTGCAGGCCCATATCAATATCATCACCCTCATTGAGAATGAAATCAGTATCCCGCTCACCTGAAGGCCCCACATCCTGTAACGGCCTCTTGCCTTTGTCCTGAAATGGCTGTGTTGATGAAGGTAGCGAGACCCCTTCCACCCCAGGTGGAGATAATACTCGCTTGGCTACTGCAAAAAACCATCTAGTGCCCTTCTGATAGGTGATAAACACCGACATAATAGCGGTCTGTGTCTCATGACCCTCATTTGTCTCATGCAAAGCCTTTGGAGCTATGAAAAACTCACGAGAAATTAATTCCTCCCAAGTGATGCCCTGCAAACCAAGCTGATGGATGACCACAATATTAATGAGAGCAAAATGATATATACTTTTGAACTGCTGCTGAGGAGTCTTGTGTTGTACTAGAGCAGTCATCTTCTCGATATTTCGGCACATGAAGTAGGGGCGATTCATCATCCTCACCCTCGTAAAATGCATCAACAACTTGATATGATAGGCATATAAACGGGAAAACCGGCCCTCACAGCTGAAATGCTTCATTATTAGTTTCATCAAAGGAGCATAAGAATCTTTCAAGTACGGAAAAGGAAAAACTCTCCTGAGTTGTCTCAAATAACCGGGCTTGATGTATGGTTCATAATGTTGCCTGTCTATTTGCTACCTTTTGTTCCATTGCTCTCCAATATTAGGAATATCGGTTGCTAGAGAAATATTATGGTGTTAAAGTGAATGTTACACCAGCTAGAGTGGCTTGACCATCATGTAAATTAAGCACAAACAAATGGGCCAATTCATGGTGAAACTAAACTCTAGAAACCATCTCACAAAATCCATAGCAGGACTGGTGTTGGAAACAAGTGATGGCGAGAGGGCAGGCCTATAGCTCAGCAAGAGTAGTGGGTGCCTCTCGCATATGTTTGCCACCTCTATGAGGCCTCCTGGGTGCATGTACCTCTGTAGGAGAATCACTGTGTGTCTCCTCTTCTTGATCGTATGAAGGATCAGACTCCATCTCTGCTAGTAAGTGTGTTTTCTTGATGAGTATTAGGAATTTATGATGTTTTTTTTTTTTTTTTTTTTTTTTTTTGCCACTAAGAGAAAAGGATATGAGGGACTGTGGAGGGAGAGAGTATGGGGATTTTGGGACTGTTGGGATAGGGTTTATTTAGGGAAACAGGGGATTAGGGAGTGATATGGGAGTTTTAGGAATAACAGCTAGGGTTTGGGAATTTATATTTAGGATTTAGGAAATGGAAATCGGGGAAAAGGGGTAGATGATTTTGGGAATATGGGAATTAGGGAATGGGGGAATAAGGTGAGAAAATGAGTGAAGGAGTGAAAACGACATAATGAACTTGGAAACCAAAACAACAATGTAAACCCTAGACAACAATTTCTTGGGAAATGGCAAGAAGGTAGGGTTTGATTTTCTTTACACAATCCACCATAAACTTTATGACAAACTCCTTCACTAGCCAAGAGGAGAGCTTAACTTACTTGTTCACTCGATGTTTTGAGCAATTTTGGAAATTTGAGGAAGTCGTTGAAGAATCTGGGCTTGGCAGCTCTAGGCACCGTGCCCTTTATGTGCACTGCGCCTGTTCAATTTTGCATTGGAAATCGCGGCCCTATGCGCCGCGCCTGCTGTATGCGTGACGCCACTCACCTAGTGTGCCACGCCTCTGAATTCAGGGAGTTTCTCCTCAATTTCTCTTGCTTTTCTCAAGCACGGCTTTGCTTTGCTCACACTTTGTATTTGAATGCAAATGAGCCTTTCAATTGAGAAAAACCATTTAAACCCAAGAGCTTTTAATTTTTTGTTTCATAAAAACCCACTTTTACAATGTTTGGAATATGACTTTATTTTTTAACTCTGCTTTTTGAAATTTTGACTTTATTTGAGCTTGTGATGAATTGAATGACTTGTGTCTTGTTTGCTTTGCAGGGGATTGGAGCTACTGAGGCTAGGGAAAGTGACCGGGGTTGCAGGTGAAGTGATTTACATATGAAGGAAATGAAATTACATGAATTTATACAATAAAACCTGAAATACTTTGTTTTTCCTTAAAATAGAGTTTTGAGGAAAAATACATCTCTAAGCATTTTTTATAAAATTTATTAGTACTGGAACTTCCTCATGTGCCTGTTGGATGTTATTGGGCATTTTGAAAACATTTTTTGATGAAACCCTTGACCTAATGACAATGAAACCCTTGACCTAATGACAATGAAACCCTAGAAAAGACCTTTGCAAACTTTAAAGACAAAAAGGTGACTCTATATTATTTTGATGAATAAACATGGGCCAGCAGGTAAAGGACATGAGGGAAAATGTGGGAGAAGCCACTACCGTCAAATGATCCATGCTCCTAATGGAATGCAACTGACTGGGTGGGACACTTAATATACAATGCAAGAAGAGGATTTGATCTCTAATGGAGGGATGAAGATACCGACACTAACACAACCAGTGTGTCGCCAAGTGTTGTAGCAGATGCAACACCCTCCAAAATTTTGGCTTACATCAAAATTTCATAGCCTTACTTGGTTTTTCCTTTGATGGTTTCAAACACTCAAGCTCACCCGATGAGCTCTTGTCAAATCTTTTCACCCTTTTTCTTGTTTAATCAGCGGTCATCTTTTGGCATATTGATTGATTTGTCATGCTTGCAATCTTGTTCTAGTGAGCTTGAAGGTTTGTCTTTGTGTGTTTGGATTGTCTTCATTATGTAAAAATTCATCATACTCACACACAAAGTTGTAAAAATTGTCACCCAAGTGTTCTCACGATCATCCAAAGGTCTATCTCAAGTGTTGCGCTTGTCGCTTTTAGCTCTAAGATAGTCTCACCGAGGGCATGTTTTTTCATTGTAATACTGGTGGTTTGTGTTGTCTCATCGTTGAAGTATGCTAACTATATGGTCACAATGTAAAGTCTGCACAAGTTCACTGGATTTCAACACTTAGTCATTTTCCAAAAATCTATCCGACTGGACAACCCTCTTCCATTGAATCCTGACTAATCTGCATTGCGTAGTCTCAGCCCTCAGTGAACTTTCTCTACTGCCCGGAACTGCACAGTGCTTGAGGTTGTCCTCCAGTTCAATTGCACTATGCAATCCCAGAGGGAAGTTGTTGTGAAGGAAAATCCCCTCTATGGACAAAGGTGATCCCTCTAGCCCAATGAGTGGGTCTAGCAACAAACTGAACAATCTAATACACACTTTCCTAGCTTATGCTTGACAAATGCAATAGAAAGGAGGAACTTGTTGCATTCTGATGCTAATCACTTGATCCTCATAGATGGATTTGAATATTTCACTCCAGGCCTCTCTCTCAATTTGTTCTTCACGTCTGGAAACCTACAAGGAAGATCAAATTACTATGCAAGATATGAGGGCATATAAAACATACATCAAGCATAAACTACTTAACATATCAAGGAACTTTAAGCTAGTCACATAAATATTTACAAAATTATGGAAAGCGAACATCAGATATATATATCAAGAAACCACAAAGGGAAGCATACAACCTATGCCTTGATGTTGGATCCTTCCTTTGGGTGGATATCCAAGTCCAAGCAAATATTCTTCAAGAACTCCTTCTCCAAGTGATGAGCCTCATCATTGGGTAATTATATGGGCCTTATTTCACCTCCTAGCTTAGTCAAACCAACTGTTCTCATAACTTATTGCATACTTTTGATTATATTTTGTTTATGAGATGAGTTAGAGTTGGATATTTTGCTTTGTGGTCTAATGTGCATTTCATGTAGGATTAAAGGATAAAAGCAAGTAATTTTGGCAAAGACCATGGTCAAAAATCGAATGGGACAAGGGAGAGGAATTATAGGAGGTAAATCCTCCTCATTTACTACCCCTCCATTTGAATATTTCTCCATAAGCTTGGAGTGCAAACAGCCAAATCATGAGGACTAGAAGGCAATCGAGCAAGTGAAATACAAAGCACCAGTTTATCTCGAGTTTGGGAGCCGAGCCTCCCTAATTTTAAGGAAGTCGTTGGATACTTTAGATGTATAAGTAAAGAGGCTTAGGACCTCAGTAGCATTCAGATTTTTTATTGTAAAATTCTACTCTATTTCCGAGTTGCAAGACTTCTAACAATTTTGATGTAATCCATTGTTTTGGTAATGAGAATGAGTTTTGTTTTGAGCCAGCACTGAGTTAACTCAGAGGGCTGAAGTTCTTGGGTTAGGGCCCAACCCTAGCAGCCAAGTCTCCTCTTTATTGTACATGTATGCTAGTATATATTCATAGTTTAATTATTCATTTGCTTAGTAGATGCATTTCCATTACAGAAGTATAAATTATATTTGTTGTGTGATAGTTTGCTTCCATTTGTGCCTTATTTCAAGTAGCATGTTAGCAAGGAGAAAAAGGATCACCATAAGGTTGTCAGCAGGTGTCCCTGACTCACTTCCTTCCTCTGGGACCATGATTTGAGGAAGGGACCCTTAAGCAGCCCAAAAAACACAAATTTATAGTTCTTGCATGAGCTTTGGAGTTTCTTGTCTTTGATTTAGTATTTGGTTCATGTTGCAAGGTAGATTTCATTGTCATCTTTTTCCATCTCATTTCTGCAATAAGATCTCGCTCATGCTTTCATCCCCTTCAACAACTTTCTTCATGCATAATATAGGCAATTGATTCATGCTTTTATAGTTTATGAAAATGTATCTTGTTGCATAGTTCTTGGAAGACAAACATGTTTTAAGCAAAGT
The DNA here is from genome assembly GCA_000404065.3 of Pinus taeda. NCBI lineage: Eukaryota > Viridiplantae > Streptophyta > Pinopsida > Pinales > Pinaceae > Pinus > Pinus taeda. Next base: position 5,821 of record APFE031322971.1, on the reverse strand, counting down.
AGGTACTTCAAGAGGAGACCCAGACTTCATCACCAGCAGCCACCTTCCCCTTCATCCACCTTAGCCATCTATTGTTCCACCATCACCCTCACAAGTTTTTTTTATCATTTTTCATTGAAATTCCCCTAATTACCTTGAGAAAATCTAGCCATCTCTTATCTTGGATATTGACTCCTAAGTTCTCCTAGACCTTATAACACCACATTCCATTCATCATACACCTTTTCCAACCTTACCAACACCTCACAATTAGCTCTCGGTTGTATCCTGTAGGTTTCCTGCAATTCCTACAGGATCATCCTGTAGGTTTCTAGTACATCTTGTAGGTTTTCCTGAAACGGCCTGTTTTGAGGCCGAATTGATGTGGAACCTCTAGGAAGTCACACAAAGCATCCTAGGACCCTTCCACACCATCCAACCACTTCATAAACCTTCTAACCATCCTCAATCACCTTCCATCCACATGTCACATCCATAAGAACAATTAATTTGCATACTTGATTTTGCCTAGAAAACCCAAAAAAGTGAAAACAGATTTAGTTTAGTTTTTTCCTTACACATTAGTATGGTTTGATGCTCTTTACTTCTACAGCTTAGATAGTAGCATTTGTTTAGTTTTGATTTAGCAATTCTGCTTAGCATAGTTGTTTAAATTGTTAATTAGGATATGGTGTGATTTAGCATTACATATTGTTTTCTTCATTACATTAGTAGGGTAGCTCTCTTAGAGTAGATTTTCTCTTCTTCCATCAAAAGAATCAAGCTTCTTCTAACTCCATAGAAGTCTAGCTTGGAACCCCTGGGGTCTCTCGCTGATTGAATAGTGACAACAGGAAGACCTTCACTTTTAATTGTGCATATAGCACTATCACCTCCAAGTTTGTACGAACCCCAGGTGGATAAGTAAAGATGGTAGCCCAGGAGTTGTAGCATCCTTGCTGCAATAATGGTGCTCATCACCAAGCTACAATGGGTAGCAAGTAAGCATAATATTAGCATAGGGATGCAGTAATCAATGACCAACCATTTGGGAATGAAAGGAGGTGAATTTAGAGGAAGGGAGAGGGAGTTAGGGATCCAAAAAAGAGGGAGGAAGGTCCACATCTCAAGGGGAAATCCCATGATGATAAGATCAAGAGGTCCAAATGAGAGAGCTCAACCATATCAACAACAACCAATATCCATCTTGTTGTTCCCCAAGGTTCTAATGAGTGAAGATTCTCCACCGGTTTGGGAAAACTTGCCAAAAGGAGTTCAGCGCGAGTTTTCCTATGAAAAACCACGTTGGTAGAGTGAGTTATAACTGAGAAACCTGCCATCATCACAAGAAATCAGTGGAGAAAAATGCATTGATGCCAAAAATTAGGTTTTTAGGCAACTTTTTCCATAATGATTTCAGGACAGCTTTCCTTTGATTCTTCAGGGAGGTTTTGGTCTGTATATCACTATGGATATGTTGCACAGTAGTCAATGTTTTGGCAATCTGAGATATGGCATGGGAAGTGAATAGGAGATATGACAAAATACTGTGTAACATGAGAAACATGTTTTCCTCCCAGAACTTGGCAGAAACTTCATCCATGTCCAAACTGAATTGTGCATTTCTCAAGCATAGTCATCAAGCCTCCTTCTGATCTGTCGAAACCCTGCACTGCACCAAGACTAAGGTCTTCACTGATCTCCAAAATTGTGCAGACGTGTCCTGCTGGTCCTCTACTGCCTTGCTCTTCACTGCCTTCAAAAACTGCGTAGACATGTCCAACAGGCCTCCTATCTGTCCTGCACTGATCTCCAAACTGTGCAATCATGTCTAGCTGGTCCTCTGTTGCCTTGCTCCGTACTACGTTCATAAACTGTAAAGACATTTCTAGCAGGGCCTCTACTGCCTATCTTGTATTGTTCTCCAAAACTGTACAGTCATGTCTAGCAGTCCCTCTGCTGCATGTCCTACACTATTCTCCAAAACTTGCCTAGTCATGTTCAGTAGGTCCCTTGTAACCTTGTCATGCCTTTCTCTTGAAAATTGTGCACAACTACCCAGGAATTCCCTTGCATCCCTATCTTGTATTCCCTCCAAGAACTACGCAAAAGTTCCCCTTGGGGTCCTACCTTGCAGTTGCCATTGGTATCCTTCACTGTGAAATTCTGTCTCCCACTGGTCACTACACAGTTTTTATCAATAGTGCAGGTTGTCCCCCCAGAGTTACTCATTCCAGCTTGAGCTATGCTCTATGTTGTCTCAGTGAGTTGTCCTCCCTCCCTGTCACCCGGAACACGATAAAAATGCATCATGCTAGACTAGGAGGTTTTGGATTTGATGTATTTTTGTCATGAGTGAATTGCAGGAACAGTTACACTGATAGATAATGGAGAGATAATGAAGGGGATGAAGAAGGAGCACACATGCTAGAATACTTGCTTGCAGTTGGATGGGCGTACCAAGCACATCAAGCAACAAGTGAAAGGAACATATGTATTGAACCATCATGCAAGACCAAGGCCACCAAAGACCCAACAACACTATGCCATGCGGAGGAGAAGACAAATCACACCAAGAGTACATACATCACTCAGCAGTGTAATAGGTTGACACAGACACCACAGTCAACCAGTACATGTCAGCAATGTCATGTTGAGTTGTGTCATGAGTTGTCTTGGCCACATCACCACTATGGGCCATATCTATTGTAACTAAATGCAATGTAAAGTGAAGTCTAACAGATTCACACAAGAAGTTGAAGAGTCATGTCAGTTGAAAATTCATTGGAAGTTGAACGGTCATGAGGGTAGTCCAAGAGTCACAAGGGTCAAGCATCACCCTTGGTTATATATACCCCTCCCATTGCATGAGTAAGGAATTTTCACCTTGGATCCTCCCACATTGGCTTGAGAGTTTGTAGTATGTTCTTTAAGGAGCGAGGAGTGGCTCCAATGTTCCACTACTGGGACTAGTGATGTATGGTGTACAAATGTGTCTAGGGCCTTTTGCTTAATTCAGAAACCTATTAAGGCTAGCACATTTTCACACATGCTTTGTAGATGTTTGTAAGACTACTCTTTAAACATTTGTAATGCATGTTTTCTTAACATGTACTAAGATAGTGTAACTACTTTGGTTATTTTAGTACTCACATTGTTGAAGATGTGTTGTATTTCCTATCACCATTGTCTCATCCCTGTGGACTACTCCGTGAGATACTAGACAGACCACCTTTGTGTATTGGATATCACCATTGTCACATCCTTGTGGACTACTCCGCGAGATATATTTGATAGAACATCATTGTTTTCTAATTATAACAATCATCACATCCCTGTGGACTACTCCGTTGGGTGGTGTACGTGTTGTCCCCTTAACCTTAGTTTTAACTACTACTGCATCTGCTTTGAACTATTCCACTGCATGTTGGATAGACCTTTTTGGCCTGTGTGTGTCTATTCCTAGGTGGTACTACTACCTCTCATTTAGAGGCTCACTTTACTCTCCCCGTTTGTAGTAAGATAACCTTGACATAGTTATATTACGCACTCACTAGGCACACATCCCTTATTGTTTGAAGATACCTGTAGGTTTTAACCCTGTACAAAAATTACCTGCATACGAATTCTAAAACAAAGAAAATAAACAATGCGAGAGCATAACACATAAAACACATATGCACAGAGATTTTCCCCTGGA
>APFE031322964.1:28786-65113 GCA_000404065.3 Pinus taeda | reverse complement strand
CTGCAACCTTAGAGGGATCTATCTTCAATTCACCACCCCCTACAGTATGACCCAAATAATTCAAAGATGTCTTGCCAAATTCACACTTTGAGAGCTTAACATAAAGGTTCTCTTTTTCAAAACATCTAGAGTCTGCTTGACATGCTTTAAATGTTCTTCCCATGTTTTACTAAATATAAGAATGTCATCCAAATATATAATGAAAAAATCATCAATAAAAGGTCTGAGTACATAATTCATTATTCTCATGAAAGTAGCAGGAGCATTGGTTAAGCCAAAAGGCATAACCAACCACTCATAAGATCCCTGCTTTGTTTTGAAAGCAGTCTTCCATGCATCTTGCTCTGCAACTTTGACCTGATGGTAGCCACTATGCAAGTCCAACTTGGAAAAATAAACAACTTCTTTCAATTGATCTAATAGATCATCTATGCGAGGTAGGGGATAACGATTTTATCATTATCTTATTCAGTGCTTGGTAATCAATGCACATTCTCCATGAGCCATCTTTCTTTCTCACCAAGACAATTGGAGACCCACAAGGCGATGTGCTAGGTCTTATGAACCCTTTCTCGAGTAGCTCTTGTACCCGCTTCTTGATTTCTGCATTCTCTAAAGTGGACAACCTGTACATTCCGATGTTAGGCAATGGAGCATCTTGCTGCAAATTAATATCATGTACTATTTCCTTTTTGGGTGGCAGACCTTTAGGTTCTTGAAATAGTATATCATATTCTGAAACAACTTTTTCTAAATCAGCTTGTTGTTTAGCATTACAGCCCTCAAATACATTGGTTTTGTCAAGTTTCTTTTCCTTTACAACCATCAGTAAAAATTGTTTGCATGAATTTACAATTCTTTTCATCTACCCTGAGTTTATGACAATATAATTATTCTTGATTTTATGAGCCCTTACAATATATTTGATTCCATGTTTAACAAGTTGATACTTGTTTTCAGCTCTATAAAAAATAGCTTTTCTATCATGCAAGTAAGGACTTCCTAAAACAATTCCACTTATATCCAAGGGAACAATATCTAACTCAACCTCATCTACAAATGTTGACCCAAAAGAAAACCTAAGTTTACATTGTCTAGTCACTTGTAGCTGTGCTTTATCACATAACCAACCTACTGGATACGACTTTTTGTGAGTTGTGGTTAGTAATCCCAGCTTCTTTACAATTGCTTCAGAAATTAAATTTACTTGTGAGCCACTATCAAACAAAGTATCAATCTTTTGATGCTTGGAAACAACTTGAATATGAAAAAGCTCATGTATTTTCCTCTCATTTTCTTCATTGTCAGTAGATTGTGCAGAATTACTAGTATATGCTTCATAATTTTTACCTTTTATACCTGTGCTGCAATTGTTGTTTCATCTCCTAAGTCTGACCCCAAATCCTTTTGAATAGCTACAACAGTCTTCTTCTTCTTGCCATCATACTTCTTGGGTTTCAGCTCCGGATGCAGAATCCAGTAGTGTTAATCATCATGCCCATCCTTCTTACAGTGAGTGCATGAAGATATGGTCTTTTGTACAGTATTTGTCTTCCTCTCTTTCCTTTTATGTTTTATTTTCTCCTTATTCTTCCTTCTGTGGGTTTTGATGATCCCCCAACTTCTGGGTTCACATTCTTGCCTCTAGCCTCTAGATGTGTAGCTTGAATAGATACCTCATCTATGCTAGTGGGATTAAACATGAGAATTGTGTGCCTTAATTAGTTGTGTAGACCACCTATATACTTCAGCATAGTTTTAGGTGAGTTTAAAGAAATTCCTATAATCAAAGCTCTTTTACTAAATTCTTGGGTGTAACTTTGTACACTTTGCCCTTTTAATTGTTGAAGAGTCTGCCAGCTCATCATGGCTTGCTGCATATAAGCTAGTGGATAGATTTTTTTTTTTAATTGCAGAAAAAAATTCACTCCAGACAGAAAGAATTTTACCATGCTTCTTCATGTTAGCTTGTGTCTTGCCTTCCCACCATACCAAGGCAGTGCCTCCAAGGCATAGGTTGGCCAGCTGAATCTTACTACTGTCTGAATCAATGCTCTGCACTCTGCAATAAACATCAATTTGTCTAATCCAATTATGCAGCTTCTTTGCATTCAACTCTCCATCATATATTGGTAAATAAAATTTAACGTCTAATTTAATCAAGTATGTCTTCTTTTTGTTTTCAGGGCTACTAGGAGGTGTGGGAAGTTTTTCTTCTTTCCCTTTGCCTTTAGAGCAGTCATGGAGGAGAGATTCTTCTGCTCCTTTATCTCGTTTGGAGTTTGATGCATCTTCCTCTCTACCTTTCTTAAATTCTCTATATATTTCCTCTACCATGGCTCTCATGGTCATGAAACTATCCATGAACTGAGGGTCTGATTCCAAGGGACTTTCTTTTGACATTTTCCTCTCAGGATAGACTCTCCCAATTTCAGGGTTAGTTTCAACCAACTCTCCTTCTCGTAATTTATGCTTTGATCTAGTTAACATTCAACAACAAAATCCAACACAAGTTTGTCTAACCTTAGGAACCTAGAGCTCTGATACCACTTGATCTGGAGTTTATTTAGGATAAAGAATTAAAGGTATTACAGACTCATGTGCATGGATGTGCCTATGTTACTTTATGCAATGGATCGATATGATTGCGAAATACATAGACACTGTAGCAGTAAGAGAAAACATAATAGGAAAACATGTAAACATGAAAAGTTTAATAAGCATTTCACTCAATACTCCTGGGCTATATCTCCTAGTCCAGCCTTCAGTGGTGGCCTCTCTATTATGTTTTCAAAGAAAAGTTTTTACAACAGTGAGCTCAATTTGAGTCTCACTCAACAGATATAAATCAGTAGGACTGGACTTGGATCCCCCAAGTCTCTAGAGTACACAGACTCTCCTTACTGAAACTCGACCTCTATTGGTCACAGTAGTATGAGCCCAATTTGAGACTCATACATAACAAGCTCTATGTCGAGGAGTTTGCTTGAACCTCTCAAGCCTTCTCGGGAGTACACAGACTCTCTAACTCTCTCTGGCTCTATCTCGATGCTACCTTTGCTCTACAGGTCAGCTCAACTTACTTTCTCTATTCTCTGCTCTTAGCTTTCTTACTCACTTTTCTCACTGCTTGCTTTATTTCTGTCAGTTCGTGGCTTTAAAGCCAATCTGCTTTCTGATTGTTCGTTTCCACTTCCTGGCATTCTAGTTCTCCTGCCTCTATTTGTTTGAATTCCTCTGTTCGTGCCATCATCACTGTGTAATGCCCTACAGGGAGGTAGCCACTTGTTTCATAACAAACTGAGGGTCAGTTCTATTGGAAATGTTTGAACTACCGTTATTTCCATTTAACTTCCCAGAATGCCCACGAACATGATTCCTCTACCAACTCATCATTCATGCTGGACTTCAAACCTTTATACAACTCGGCCTGTTTACCCCGTTAGATCCGGTCAATCATCGGATTGCATGTTCGCTGTCAATTTGGAGCCTCCAAGATCCTACGGTCTCTGTCCAAATCGGGTGGGTAAGTTGCATGATGTTTACCCGTCTGATGTGAGCAGTTTTCTCTCTCTTCCGCTGGATGTGTGGCACCCAGTGTGTGGCATCGAGAGGGACTCAATTGAAACCGCTTACCGCTCGAAGCCCTTCCAATATCCTACCGGTTTTCGCGTGGGACCCGCCTCTAACAGAATCAGCGAATTCCGTATGGTTTTTGACTTTTCGAGTTCGGGTTGCTTAGGGCTTTTTCTTCTCTGAGGGGTTTGCCCAACTTGTCGCTAATCGCATATTAGAAACCTCCCCCGTTTCTTAAAAAGGCTTCCCATTTTGTTTTTTCGTGGCAACGCGCATTACCATGGGCCAACAGTCGGCGCGCTTGACCAAGGGTCCTCATTACTTGGCGCTGCTCACAAATTACAACTATTCGAGGATATTTCTAAATAGCTCGACCTTTGTAAGTCTTTGAAACTTTGGTGTGAATTTTATAGAGTTATGAAAACTTAGAGAGTTCTTTAGGATCCAATTCAGATCATTATGACAGGGTGATCTTCGTATGGGTACGGGACAGAGATCAGCATTACAGGAGTCAGATATTTTTAGACATCTTTGCAACTTCAGAGGTGCAGAATCTCGCATTACTCTGTGGATTTGGAGAAGGCAGTAAGGTGCAATCACAATGATAACTACAATGAATACCCTCACATTCATCTCAGAAATATTGACCAAGTTACAAGAATCTCGGAGGAAGTCTTTATTATATAATGTCGGGTGAGGAAAGGGTCTATAGTTCTTGGATGCAGATTACAAGAGTACACACTCTTGGCATAAATATCACAATAGTGTATGCACATAATCTCTTAACACAGGCACATACTCGATGAAGTTCTCTATGTTGTCATAGTCATGGTAACAAGGATGATCACAGTCTCAATATAAAGGAAGGATCTCAATGTACTTCAAGATGTCATCATAAGCATGAAGGATTAACATGAGGACTTCAATGCAACAGTCACATGTATATATCTATATACATGTCTCATCATAGAAACCTCATCTACATAATGACGATCTCGATAATCAACAAAGAACTAAGTAAAGATAGAGATATGGTGCAGCAGTCTTGCTCTCATGAATATCTTGGTGATGTTGCAGCAGTAATGGATCTCTCAGTGATGCAAAGACTACAATGATCTCAGTAGTATGAAGAAGAGGATTGATGGCTTGGTCTTCGAGTGACTTGGTTAGTCAAGGTTCATGGTCTTGGTGTTTGTCAATTGGAATCTCTGTAAGAAGAATTTTATGTGGGTTTTCCTCTCCAAGAGGGAGAGGTTTTGGCCCTTGTAGAATGCCAACTTATTGTGTTCTTGTCTCTTTGTTATGGTAGCTATTTAATGAATCAAAGAAGACACACTAATGTTAACAAGCTAAGCATTAATGGTTATCATGAAAAGAAGAATCTCATTAACCTTGTGCCTTAGATTCTTTAACATGGTATCGAAGCTAAGGTGCACAAGTCAAAGGAAGGGCAGCAAAAAGAGACATACAAGGATGAGTGATCCAAAATGGATCTTGTATCAAACCTCTAATTCTAAGTCTTCATATATGTTAACTATTAGAAAACACTATTGCAGAAGAAAAACACTAAGAATGGTGGAAAACAGAGCTAAGCGGAACGTGAAGTCTCATTGCATAAGAGCCATCAGATCAGACAGATCAACGACCCATATTAGATCAGGATATCACATTGGGAGAGGCAAGTGGAGTATATCAGAGATGACCCTAAGTGAAATGCGACTGTGATCGGCGACTTAACGTGGACCGTTGATCGAGCGCGCAGATCAACAATGGAGATTATAGATATCGCATCGCAGATTCTTAAAAGAAGGACTTAACATAGGCAGACCCTAAGGACTTATGAATTAAACAACGAAGGATTTGAGTTCCGTGGTAACCGGTATTTCAAGTGGGCTCCAGACGATAAATAGTATTGGAAGGGCTTCACCCGATTCCATACACTGGCCGACACGTAGCACACCGCAGGAAAGGAAAAACCGCTTTTTCGTGCAGGTAATCTCCGTGCAAGTAGCCACCCGAAAAGGCTGTCAGTCATTGGATCAGAGATCATGGACCAACGATGGAAATTGAGTGGACTACTTGATGACTTGGGTTGAATGCGAATCGTCGAATTGAAGGTAGATCAATGGTGTGGAATACAAAGGGATTATGACCCGTAGCTAATGCAACTTGCGATTACGATTGAGGCAGACCCGAGAGGATTATAGGGCAGACTTTATATTCTTTGAAGTCTGGCTTTGGTGTTTCGGTTAGATTTTCCACTATTTTAGAGTATTTCCTATGTATTTCTCTATGTAAACAGAGAAGTGTATTCCCGGGGATTTCACCCGTGCCAGTGGCCCTTTTCGTTTGTAAATAATTGGCCTTAATGCCTTGAGCATTATTATTATGATTATTTAACGCTCAGTAGGGAGAGGAAGGGACAACGGCCATGAGCCAGAGAGCTAGAACAGGGAAATGAACAGACAAGCGGCGATAGGCTTAAAATCCATCCAATGGTAGAGATAAGAGGGACAAAGAGAGAGAGATAGCAAGAGAAAGCAGTTTCTCAGAGACAGAGGGGAGACAGTGAGTCAGAGAAAATACACAGCTACGAATAGTTGATCAGAGGCACTAAGAGGGAGAGTTTGTGCACTCTTTAGACTCGTGGTTTTCAAGTGGAATCCCTGTGTAATATCATTGTTTTTGTGTCATGGCTCTGATTGTGCTCACACCTATAAAATCTGTTCTTGAAGACATAATATAGAGGTCGACATTGAAAGCTACACTAGGAGACGTAGCTAGAAAGTCTGGTGAACTCCTTGATTATTTTTTGTGTTGATATGTGTGTTTGTTATGGTTTCTAACTGTTCATTTTCTATATTATTCGTAATCTTTTCAATCCATTGCACTAAATAATATAGACATTCCCGCACATGAGTTTGTAATACTTTTTCTTCTTGATTTAGTATCCATTTATGGATCAATGAGTCATCAAGAAGGGATCAAAGTAAGGTTAAGGGTTTTTTCAAGAATAAAGGATCAAGTCAACTAAAGCAAGGTTCTACTCCAGCAAGGAGCATTGCAACAAGGTTACAAAGATATACAGTTACAACATACATTACAACAATATCACTTCAGAAGGAGAGCACAATGCCACATCTCGGGTGGGCATCATGACAATGTTCTCAAAATTCTTGATTTCTATTCCATACCCTCACAGTCAAGGAATCAAATAATCTCAACATATCATAAAAAACAATAGTGCTTTGTTGCTGAACAATGCAAGGAAGTCTCAAGAAAAGTTCTAGAACTCTATGGTACCAAGAAGAATTATAATGCAAGGAAATGTAATCAAGTAAAAAATCCAACAAGTAACATATACTGCTCCTCATTAATATCCCTATAGCATTATATATATTGGTTACCATTCTGAATCATTTCACAGTAAAAATTCTTCACTTCAAAACTGGTAGAATTTTGATAACATTCGACCAACTGTTTCCAGCTTTTCAATCTTCATAAAGTAAAGTTCAGAGATGGTTGAAGGCCTTAAATTCAATACCACATTATAGTTCACACTGTCTTTATTACACAATTTGATTGGTACTAACAATATATTTATGAGAGTTCTCAACTTCTCACGGTTGATTTAATCAACTTATCTCTGGCTAACAATTAATACTGAGTGTGGTTGGATATGCACATTTAGATTTAAATTTTGTTGCAGATCTGACAGTTGATTCAGTGCTACATGGGGATGGGTATATACACATCCAAAATTTTGTTACAAATCTAACGGTTCATACTCAGTGTCACACAACATTGAATGGTGCCCAACAGGGTAGTTAATGCTTGTTAGAAATTGTAATTACTCCTGCATGTGGAGTTGGCTAAACATAGAGAATCAGTTAACTGAGTGATTGAGTAATTGAGTATTTGAGTGTTGAGTCAAGTCGAGTTAAGTGATAGAGACTTTTAGTGTGTGGATGCATGTCAATATATTTTAGGCAAGTTTCTAGTTGAAAAAGGATAAATATCCTTCACCTGGTTCATTGTAAGTATCATGTTTTGTGTGATCAATAGAAGAGCAACAACTCGTGTTTTGTGTGAATTCATGCTTTGTATCCTCTGCCTTTCCAAAAAATTGGTATCATATTGCGAGGTTACATCAGAGCGAGGGAGAACGGATTAGCAACAATCCCTATGAGAGGAGAAACATATTTTTTCTCATTGTGTTTAAACATTAACGCATCCTACAGTGGTATACGAGTCATTATAACACCTTAACACTTAGCAGAAATCCTCGTTAACCATCATTGCCTTGCATCCTTTTGCATGCACGCGGGTCTCTTCGGTTGTTTTAGCAGACTATCACAGAATACAGGCATCGTGAGAGGTGTTAGTTGCAGCGTTTACCATCATGAGCAGAGTTAATCATGGTGGAATTACACCGATCTACATGTAAGCGTTAGCGTTGATCTCCTGTTCGTATAAAGCGTTAATTGCATGCAATCCTCATGAGAGGCACAAGTTGGTCAAGCCAAAAAGAAAATTCATGTACATAACTTAGTGAACACTTGGTAACAAAGATCACTTCATCTCCTCATCCAAAGTGTGGAATGTGGAACAAATTCAAAATTCCAGTAATCTCCAAACCTCAAGCCCAATCTTGGGATCTTAGCTCAGATACATTGTCTAGATTCAACACCTTTTGTAGATAATATTGAAGGTTATGATGTCGAGTAGGGTCACACAAATCGTGATCGGAGTACTTGATGTGTTCCATGAAAGTCCTAATTTTCTGTTAATATAGCACCCCCGTGGAAGAGGAGGCATTTGCAATGTATATTTGTATCCTTTAGGTCAACATTGCTACCCAGGGCCCCGAGAATTGCTTTGTATACTTTGGCTCAGCTCTGTAGCCCACAACTTCCATCAGTTCTACCATTTCTACTTGGCTCTGAGCCTATATCCCCCTGTGGTGTTTCATATCTTTTCTTTTTTGATGATATGCTTTTTTCTTGTTGCTTACCCCTTTCCTTCGGCGGGAATAGATGGTATTTTAGATGCATCTTCGGTTCTTCTAATACCTGGCTTCCTTCCTCCATAATTCCCTATCTATCACATTCTTTATCAACTCCCACTACTTCTCTCAGCTTCTCTTTGGTCCCCATTAATTTAATTCCAACTTCATTTATTCCCCCTACTCCTTGTTTATGATCCCTTTATCGACTAGTTGGTAAGGTTCTCCCACGTGCATTCATCCACCCATTCAACCTCGCACCCCTGAACCTTTATTCTCTCATGTAATTGTAATCTCACATGATCTGTCAATACAATAGATATCCATCTGCCAAAGGTGGAAATGGTGGTTGCATTTCCTAGCTATGATTGTGATATTTTCGCTAGCAATTTCCCTGTACATCACTAATTTTCCTCATAATTACAAGTTATATGCCCAAACCATGCTCATCAACTATCTCTTGAACTTCTCCCTAGTTGAGTTTCTAGTGACCATTTTTCGTTAGAGATAACCATATTGATATGACTTGGACTCCTATCAGTGGAAATCACTGTGCCACCCACCTAGTCACATCATCATCGTCAACCACCAACTTCGGATGCAAATTCCCCCAACACTATGCATTGTCTAATCTTCTACAATATATTCCAACTTATTTGAACCCAAAATGGAACAACCAAGTCCTAATATTTGCCCCTCCTATTCTAAATTTCCTAACATTGAATCATTACTCTACCTTATTTTTACAACTAGTAGAATGGATTTCTACTTCACCTATCTAGTGTATGCAAGATCTTGGTTGTCCTTATAAAGTTTCAGTCTGGTCCCATTAAAAAACTACTCGCACGGTATTCCATCTAAATTCCCTAACTGCACCATGTCAACATTATTCACATGTTGGATAACATAAGGCTCCATCCAATAAATTTGAAATTTATCTACATGCCTTAAAAACTTTCTATCATATAGAAATTCTAAATCTCCCACCTGGAATATTTTTTGCTTAATTGTTCAATTGTGCCATGCCTTTACTTAGGCCTTTTCCACCTCCTAGTGGAATTTGGCTAGTGCTCAGCCTTCTTCTAGCTACAGTGAGTCCGGTAATCATCTTTCCACTGCATTAGAATCCATCATCTATGTAGATAGCATAATGTGTGGGCTAGGTAATAATGTTTCTAGTTAGACAGTCGCGCCTATGTCTGTAGGTTAAAATCGGGGTTTCTCTTAAATCATTGCCAGTGTGTCTTGTCCTCGTAGATTCTGATTCTTGGCTTGTTTGCCTTTATTCTCCCTTGCTAGAATGCTTTGTTGGCTTGATTTGTTTTCCTGATTGGTTTGAGACTGCCTTACTTATTTTTTTTGAGTTTTTGGATGGTTTGTGCCCCTAGGGCATCTAGGTCATTGTCCATTCATTTTCTTATCTGCTCTAATTCCATCAGCATAACAACTTCCATCCCCTATACCAATCGGAAAGGTGTTTTTCTAATTAACTTCTTACATGTGGTTCTATAAGCCCGCAGGACTATGGGAATTCTTGGATCCCAATGATCACATTGCACGTTACATACCTTGGTAAGTGGAGTCTCCATGATCTTATTGAAGGCTTCCACTGTCTCATTGACTTGGGGATGGTACGAAGTAATCTTCTCATGATAGATCTCAAATTTCTCTATTAGTGTCACTATAGTTTTGTTCAGAAAGTGTGTCCCCTAGTCACTTATTAAAATTACGGGAGATCCAAACCTAGTCACCACATTGTCAAACAAAAACCACACAACAGTCTCTGCACTCCAATATTGTCAGAAAATGTGCAATGTGGCAGCTTAGTACTTCTTATTTTCCTTAACCTTAATATTTCCTTGTGAACTTAGTTAATCTTCTTATGTTATTTAGTTATATATTTTTATCAAACGAATATCATGAATAAAACAGCAACATAGGACACAAAAATTAGGCTCTCAGCCAGCGCAAAATATCTCCAAGGGGAAAACCTAGAAAAATATTCTCTTCTTATAGAATCTGTTTCAATTGAGACATGAAGACACAAACCCTAGACCAATTCCTTCCCCAAGTACCAAGTCATCCCTCCCGCAAGTCCTTTCCTAATTCTGAACTAACTAACTTCAAATTGTAACTTTGACCTACCAACTTCAATACTACAACTCGTTCTACAACTTCGATCCTTCAATTTCGTCCTTGAAGCTTCTATGGAAACCCTAATTCACCTTCCTCCTGAGACATTCCTAGAGAAAGACAACTCCTCCCAAGGTCAACGAGGGAAAGGTAGGGTAATTCAGACTTGCAACTTTGACCTCTTATGCAGTGCCAAAAACCCTATAATTTCACATGTGTGAGAGAGATAGATCCAAAAACAAAGACTTTTTGTCCTTCTTTCTTCTCCTATATCTTCACTCTCCTTTTTCGCTTCTCCCAGATACAAATCAAACTTCTTTCTTGATAGATCAAACTTGTGAAGTGAGTACTAAATGAGGTTGAACTACTTCTTTATATAACCTTCTCAAGGGGTCAAATTCCCTCCTTTAGTTCAACTTGTACTTTTGGAGCTTCTAGGAAATTATAGACAAAATAAGTTATTTTTAAAAATACATTTTTCCCGAAAGGATATTATAAACATGATATTGACTCCTTTGACTCAGGATAATAAATCCTAAGACCTAACAAACCCTAGAAACATGAAGAACATGCTTTTACCTATAACACCATCAATGAAGAGCATGAAACCCATGCTTTAATAATAATAACTTTCTTTTTCTTCTCTTTTTTTGTTACATAGGATACATATTGAAATGAGTACAAAAATTATGAAGATTGAAACTAGTTGCATTTCTCAGCTAGTCTTTCACTAGTAGCAGCCACATTCTTCCAACCAAATGGCATCACTATATACTAGAAACAAATCCACTATGTCACAAAGGTGGTCTTGTAACAATCCTCTTTGGTATTACATAGCTTGTGGTATCCTGAAAATCCTTTTGTAAAAGAGTAAGTGTCTCGTCCTCCCATGTTTTCCTCAAACTCATTTGTGAATGGGGTAGGAAATGGATCATGCGCACAAACATCATTAAACTTTTGCAAATCCACACAAATTCTTATCTCACATGTTTTCTTATTTTCAACCATCATTGAGTTGATCCATTATGATTCCTCCATTGGCTTGATGATCTCTTCTTGCAACATCTGCTCCAATTCCTGTTTGACCTTTTCCTTGTAAATAGGATTTAATCGATAGGGTCACTGCTTTACTAGATTCACATCGAGTTTTAAGGGAATCCTCATTTTTCCTACCTTCCCAAAATTTCCTTTCATCTCTTCAAAGGTATAAGGGAATAGGTATAGGTATTCCCATAATAAGCATGTAACCTTTTTGACGGTATCATCATCCAAATAATATCCAATGGCTACCATCTTGGGACTTTCTTTGGTCCTAATGTTCACCTTATTAGTATTAATTGGTTGTGCATACTCAACAAACTACAATGGTGGTAATTCTACTACGTGCTCACCTTCTACTTCTGAAATTTGGAAGTTCCAAGGATCATCGTCCTCTCCCTACTCTTCGAAATTGTAGCACTCCAAGAATTCTTGATCTTTGTTGTAGATGTTGATGTGCGGAACACAGTGGCCCACTCCTAATCATTGTAGATTCATTAAGTGAATATATTTCATCGCAAAACCTTCAAAGCTTCACCCAATGCTGACTCTTCTACTTCAAATCTAACAATAGCCTTGAAATTTTGCTCCATTTCATCCCAATCTTGTGTTCCTCTACGCACTCCTAACTCAATATACCAGTTATAGGTAATGAGGTTTAGGGTGTGTATAAACTGATGTACCCATTCTTTTTGTGGTACTCGTCCCTTGGTCCGTGTTGCGACACACCACTTCAGGTGAGTCCTAGGGCATTCCATACCTAAATATTTCTCTCCACCCCAAAACTGGTCTTGAATCACACTTTCATCAATTCTCTACATTGTAGCCATCCTGCAACTTTATCTTTGTGCACAACCCACCATTTGGTTGGGGTGGCAGGCAACACAACATCTAATGTGATAATCCTCTGATAGTATGGTATATGATCCTTATACTCTCAAACATAAATATCTACTTCTAACAACCCATCGAAGTGAGGTGGGTCGTGCACCTATGTCCCTATCCAATGCAACATTCTTGTAGCATGTGCGCGTCTCTGGGCACTATATTCATGTATTTGATTATGTTAATTATCTAAGACTTCTTTTGAATTCAAGGCACAAGATCCAATGTTGAAGCAACTCAACACTCCTTACACTATAGGATTTACATAGTGATCCAGCTAAGTTGTGACATTATAAATATTATCCAGTTCCTCTTGACTAAGATCCCCATTTATTGGCTCGATGTATCGATCTCCTTCACATGGATCTAATGGTGCTATCAATTATATATTTGTGCCTTTTAATATCATTTGTATTTTTTTTAGATTAATAATTACATGGTTGTAAAAATCCTATTCGATCCCTAAGAGAGTCAGATATGGATCATTATCATCCATGATCTCGATCACCTCGAAACCAATGATGCCTAACACCCCATCGATGCCCACTAGTACTCCTGACAACCATCTAATAGGGAACATCTCATGTTGGTTGGGAAACTCGAGCTGATTTGAGACCAAGTCAGTTTGGGTTTCCCCATCATCTCACATGTACTTTTTGGTATAATATTTACATTAATCCAAAGTCCAATATGATATATTCCATCTCGTATTCTCTGATTTGTGTGCCAAATCAAAAATATTTACTGGTTCTCTTCTTGCAAGATACTTGATTCACAACCCTTAGTGAAGTTCCTGCACTGGTCTCCTCATATCCGCTGGCATACTGTTCCACCATCCTCCTAAATTTATCTAAGCCCTACGGATATTTTATGAGCTCTAAGAAAATTTACAGTTGAATTTGAACTAGATGCATTGTTTTCCTCTGCTCCCTACCTATAGTGGCATCAAATATATCTGGCATGGTCACTTCGTGCCTAGCTTTCGGCCTATCGCATTTTTATGCAAACATTTCTCATCAGGTCTCCTTTTACATGGTCTTTTCCCGTATAGGGTCAAACTTCAAAGGGGGTTTGGGGGATTATCCTTACCCACTAGGGTTGCAGTGTCTAGGGTCTCACAGTATCGGCTCCCATCTTGAAACCTCCTTGCATTATTGTGCCTACCCATTGTTGATTCCTACAAGGTTCGACGATGATCATCTGCATATTGGATCCCTCATTAGAGAAATTTTCAAGTATAAAATGGGCTTCCTAAGGAATATTATAAAATAATAAAGTAAGATTAGATCACATCATCCCTAACTACAATTACTTTCCACACTAGTTGTATTAGTTCACAAGTGCTTACCTCCTAGTTTGTGGATGCATGCGAGGTCATGGAATTGACACCAGACATCGTTTGGTTTTGCTACCCTGGTTTCGAATATTTTGTATTGCGTGGACTCAACTTTTCTCTCTCCTCTTCCTTCATTTGTAGTGTTTCAAACTATGTCCCTTCATAGCTCTGGTCACTAGCACTCTTTGTGTCCTATAATGGCCGCTCCTAGCCCCTCCCTCTAGCTCCTTCTTTCAGCAATAATTGCCACTGACTTGCCTCCTCCTGCGTCACCCTAGCGATACCTCCTCCCACTCAAATTGACATCCTCATAGCTCTCTTGCTCCGTTCTTTCCATTTTTCTCTTTATGCACAATTTTGGGCCCACTGTTATCCTCCACCGTAGTTCTTCTTTCCCTTCTCCTTTTCTACTCCTGAAACCATCTCCTGAGTCTCCCCCAATTCCCCATCCATGCAAATGACTTAGTTTCTCATGGAATCAAAATCCAGAGGAAAATTACCATGGTCATACAAAATCATCTTTATCAACAACAATATCAATCTCGTGAACCTGCCTCAAAGTCCCTTCAAAAATTTATGCTCTTCTATAGTGTCAGATACTATTGCTTCAACTGCAAACTTCACAATATATCCTTCTAAATCACTTTCAAACTAAAAACCAATAGCATGAGATGTCTTATTGCTTACCATTCAAATATGACATACTTCCTTTGACATCCACTTCCTTGTCCCATCGTGTCAATACATCGGGTTATTTTCCTTCAATTGCTAAAGCCACTCCATCAAGATATTAGGAAACTCTTCAAAGAAAGCTTCATGAAATTCAATGAACACGTACTTACATGTCCATTTCTCCAGGATCTGGTTCTTGTCTCCTATCTCTATAGAAGAAAAATTGTGTAGCTACCATCTGAACCACCGTGTAATTTCCTCCTTAGTTGGGTTCCATGACTTCCACATTCCTATAAGACAACCTCGTCACATAGCCATCCCAGTCCCACCAATGTAGTCATTTCTTGGCATGCAAGATTCTGAAAGACCTATATTTTGTTACGTTGTGGCCAAAAAACACCCTCTTAGAATCGACCATTTTGACACACACCCACGAAGTGAGTGAAGTCTCACCCAAGATGTTAATGGGTGACTATTGGAACCAGGTTTTTGCATCCTGATAGGACTATTTTATTACTCACGATGAACTGCCTCTAGCTGACACATACTTCATATCTACCTATCATCATGCACTATGTAGAGTGTTAAGCACTTCGACTCATAATACAGTGCAAGAATCTAAGACAAGCACACACGGTAGATGGCTACATGTGGTAAGCTCAGTCATTAAAGGTGAAATTAACACCAAACCTCGATTAATCTACTACCGCCAAGAAACATTAATTATTTATTTAACCCTTTGATGAATATTTGACCCTTCACACACATTCGTAAAGGTTCATAACATAAAATAATAACTCTACAGACAATAATCCTATGCCGCAACATTATCATAAACATTCGTATTATTAACCATTGTTGTAAACATTCAGAATATCATAAGTTATACAAGAAATTGATGCATCGATACCATTTAGACATATGCACAAAAGAAATGGGTCAACTTATCCATCCATTCGATTATATTAACATTAAAAAAAGAGGTGTTGCACTGAGAGTTACATTCACTAGATCAACGGGCTCATTTGCCTTCCAAACATATGCCAAATACCAACACAAACCATAAGCCCAACTCATAGTGACCAAACTATTAAAATATGCAACTATAGTCAAATTCCACTTTCGATAGCTCATTTGATTAATATGATGATTTCATTAAATTCCTCTTTTCGAGAGGACCAAAATCAACCTAAAGATCACTCAAAACAAATAAGGGAAAGCGTACTTATGAAGAATATCCCATATGTGCATATTTGATAAGGTCAGCCCTAAAGCACAGTGGATACCCTTGGAAGGCTATAAATAAAGGTGACATCTACCTCATTTGGATATCATCATGAGACACTCTTATTTATTTTTTATTTTTTGGCTCACACAGGTCTAAGGCTCATTCGCGGAGTAACAGGTTCGCTTAAAGATGAAATTGAAGGGTTTGAAGCTCACATTTCTGTTTCACGATTTTGGGCCTCAATCCCAGGCACAGGACATAGATATATTGACTACAGTCACTCGCTACTAGGATTATTTGTTCGACCAAAGCATCCCAGTCGAATGCACAACTCATCCTTTATGTGACTGACATCTAAGGTTTCAGAATTTTAGTTGCTGACTGCAATCACTTACTTGTAGGCTCTAGAGAGCGACTGAAAGCTTCCCAGTCGCACACATTAATATTCCTCTGTGCGAACAATACCTAAATGATAGAATTTAATTTTTCCAAAGATTTCTCTCAGTGACCACAACGTTCAGCAGTTGACAACAGTCAATGAACATTCATTATAGGCTTCAGAATCAGGATTTTGAGTATAAGCATTGTTGGTTTGTTGGATAGTTGTATGACTGAGGATATGGATCAGTGTACTATATTTTGTTGAATCATTCAATGATGATATAATAAGAAGAAGAATTTGAAAGGGTTTTCCCCATAGTGGGTTTTTCCCTAGTCTCCAACCAATCTTGGTGTCTTTATGTGTGAAAGTTTTTCTTCTATTGTTCCTTTATGTTATACTGCATTGATGATGATGATATCGTTCTTTCTATATAGTTGCATATGTTGCTCAATAATGATGTAAATATGAATAATTTTATGATGTTATGGGGTGAATTTAAAGTGTTAATGAAGAAATGAAATTATCAAAGCAAAGAACAATATAGCCCTAAGAAAAATTAACATGGTATCAGAGTTGGGTTGAACAAAAGTCATGAAGATCACCCTTATGATGACACCATAGATTAATGCAAGAGAGAATGGTGGAGAATAAAATAATTCTAGGGGTTGAATAAAACCTTAGGTAGTTTGTGCATTAGGGTTTGATGGATATTATGAGGTTAGGGTTTGGGAGAAACCCTGGTTTATGGAAAATATTTGAGATATGAAGTCTAGAATCCCTAGCATGGTCAAAGTGAAGATGTTAAAGCACTTGTGTCAAATTTGATGAAGCCCTAGATGGGATAGTCTCTAGTAGGCCTGGTTGTTGATAAATTTGATTGAAATAGTGAAGGAAACATTGTCATATAGACAATGGACAATGATGGCTCTTGAAGGTTGGTTCAAGAGGGAGATGATCACTACTTATTAAAGATAAGTACTTTTCAATTTATGATGCTTCTTTGTGTACTTACTTTTTCTTATACTTATGGATCTGATTATTATTTTTATTATTACTTAGGATTCCTGCATATACATTTGAGTATTTCGATGGTTCTAACTTCTTGATGAGATATAATAAGTGGATCCTTCTTGAGGATCATGACTAGTGAAGGAAGAGGCATATGATGAAAAGGTGACAAAGCACTACAAGATACCAATGTAAAATAAGAAGGTAGACATGTATTTGAATACTAAAAGGTATGCATGTTATATTAAAGTTATGTTTCAGTGACAATATTGATGGCAAGGTAATTCCTAAGGTATGCTGAGAATGTCTCCTTATCAAATGGCTCATGAATGCATATGAAAGTGATTTGCATTGATGGTCCCTATGATGAAATGATGCACTTAGTAGTAAGCAAGTATTTTATCCTTTAGACATGATGAATTGATTTATGAAGTTGGGAAAATAAAATCTATATTGTGAAGCTATTGAAGAAGTGTTGGAAACTAGAAATGCAAATCGTTGGACACTTCAATTGAATTTCAACAAGTTGTGAAGAGATATTGTTGAGCTCAACTTGGAAACTGATAGTTTATTAAAGCATTAATGTTCCAATTGAACACTCATCTATGTTGTACATAGAACCCGAGTCGATTCATGATTGAGATGCTTCATACATATTGATTTTTTGTTGAGCTCTCTTTGAGATATTTGCATGGTATGAACCATTTTTGGGCTAAGATATTCTTCCTGTGATATGTGATTGCATGGATGTACTAATGATGTTTAGGATTATTATTGATGAGCAAATTTGGGTGACACCTTAGTATGAGATTTTCCATGACGTTTTTGGATGAAATATTTGTAGCTTTAAGCACAAACTAGGTTGAGTACAAGGTTGCTAGCATGGATAGCTATGAGGCAAGATGAAGAAGCTTTTTGGAGAGAAGTTTTAAATTTTTTTGGATATAACATGGATACATTGCGATGAAAAGAGTGGAATACGATTGGCAGAGAATCCCATATATAGCTGGACTAAAGTACCTTCATATATTGAGACATTGTTGATGTACGAGACAAGCTCAAGCTTGTGGTTGGCACCTCCTTAAGAGGAAGGATGACTATGGTATCTTTTTTGTGATATGTATATTTTTTTTCTAATATGATATTTTATTTGATGACCATATAAGATAAGTTTGTTATTGCAACATGATGATCAAGCTATGAACGTAATGATATGATAGAGAGCATCATTGATTGAGGACACTGAGCCAATGTTTCCTCCCTGTTGAGATCCCAGGGTGTGGAATTGAGATGGAGGGCTCCTAGGGTTGAGGGATTTATGGAAAATATGGTATCACCCCTATATGCCACCCATGAGATGTGTGTGATCCTTTTCCATTTTGACAAGTCAGGTATATCCCCCACATTTGGTCATTGTAGAGTATACCCCAGTTGGAATCATACAAACAAGCAGGGCTTGTTGAGATTATCCCTCCCTACCTAGCCAACAGGTTGAGGAGGCTTGGAGCCGTGTGATACTTACCTCTTCATAAGTCGGGTATCTCGTCCAAGCTCATATTATGATGCAGGTGTTCTACCACATGACTCTTGAGGACCATTGTTGGGAAGATCGGTAGGAAATAGGATCAGTTGAGTAGTAGTTCCCCTATATCACCTATTTCTTGATATGGGGTTGTAGATGTTTAGATCCCCCATCAGATTTTGGGTTGAGAAATGCTCTCTGATGTGGTTCTAGGTTGAGATGTGCTCCCTGATAGTATTCTCTCCTATGATTATGAAGGTCATAGAATTAACTCATCGATGATGTGATTCCTGGTGGTAGCAGTGGCTCCTCGATGAATAGAGGGTTGTAGAATAAACTCCCCTTCGGCAACAAATTCTTCTTCTTTTAGATTCGAGAATGTTCAACATATGAGCATGGAAAATCAAGATACAAACAAGAATAAGAAAGAGATAAATTTAGATGATCGATGATGATATAGTTGAGATTGGATATGATTTGTTGACAAGATATTCATGACATGACACAGGTGGAATTCCCCCTAGTTGAGAGGGAGTGTTAAAATATGAAACTACAGTCAAATTCCACTTTGGACAACTCATTTTATGGATATGATGATTTCATTGAATTCCTATTTTTGATAGCACCAAAATCAACCTAAATATCACTCAAAACAGATAAGGGAAGTATACTTATGAAGAAAATCCAACATGTGCATATTTGATAAGGTCGGACATAAAGAAAAGTGGATAGACTTGGAAGGCTATAAATAAAAGTGACCTCTACCTCATTTGGATATCATCATGAGACACTCTTCTACCTTGTTTTTTTTGTCTCGCACAGGTCTAAGGCTCATCCACGGAGGAACAAGTTCGCTCGAAGATGAAATTTCAGGGTTCGAAGCCCACATTTATGTTTTAGGGTTTTGGGCCTCAGTCACTGGCATAAGACATAGATATATTGGTTGCATTCGCTCGCTACCAAGCTTATCTGTGTGGCCATAGCATCCTAGTCACACGCACAACTCGTCCTTCATGTGACCAACATCTAGGGTTTCATAATTTCAGTTGTAGACTGCAGTCACTTGCTTGTAGGCTCTAAATTGCGACTCGAAGCTTCCCAATCACACACATGATTTCTCCTCTATACGACTAGGACCTAATTGATGGAATTTCAGTTTTCTAAATATTTCGCTTAGCGACTGCAATGTTTAGCTAATGATCGTAGTCAGTGACAATTCATTACAAGCTTCAGAATCAGGATTTTGAGTATAAACATTGTTGGGTTCATTTCATGGATATTGTGTAGTTGTTTTTACTAGATAGTTGTATGAATGATGATATGGATCATTGTATTGTCTTTTGTTAAATCATTCAATGACGATCTAATATGAAGAATAATTTGAAACGGTTTTCCCCATTGTGGGTTTTTCTTTGGTCTCCAACCAATCCTGGTGTCTCTATGTGTGAATGTTTTTCTTCTATTGTTCCTTTATGTTTCACTGCATTGATAATGATGATATCGTTCTTCCTATATAGTTGCATATGCTGCTAAATAATGATGTAAGTATGAATAATGGTATGATGTTATGGGGTGAAATTAATATGTTAATTAAGAAATGCAATTATCAAAGAAAAGAAAAATATAGCCCAAAGAAAAATTAACACAAAATCATATAGAAATAAGCATAGTGATTTACAATAATACTACCCTACAACTATATACTCAAACATATGCCTAATAGCCAAAATAGACAAACACATACATCACATAACCAGACATAAATTCCATAAATTTGTTCTCTCCTTTGCTCACTCATCCAACGTTCAACATCCAACAGATAACATCTGACCTATGCTATGTCTTTCACAACTCTTCTTATATTCACCTCGAAACCTCTCAAACCCTCTCGGTCTTCTACTTGATTCCTCCAACTATCCTAAAATTTGTTAATATATTTCCTCATCCCTTCCTGAGCTATCTCATGCATAATATCGGTCGTTCAAAATATCCTTACCACTATTCAGCTCCACTCCACCCCTTCACCTCTTTTTACAAAATATCTCCATCCTCTAATCTGCCACGATATCCTCAGTTGGCTCCACTCTTCTGCAACATCCTAACTGTCAATATTATTCTACACGCGTCTCCCATCCTCGGGTGTCATTATTACCCCTTGTATAGCATCCATTTGCACCAGGCCCATGCAGTGCTCCACCTCAACATTCTGCACTCTTTATCCCTATTGTGTGGTCCTATACTAACAAAATTTAGAAAAAAAATCTAGGCTCCAATAGTCTCAATCCATAGCTACCAAACAATCAAGAAAATCGAATGAGATAGTGGAAACTTTGCACAATGTTGACGCGTAATTAATTTAACTATGAATTTTTTTTGAATTAGTACTATTATGTTTCCTTGTGTGAAGCTTTACTTGTGCACATATTTTACTATGCGGATGATGGGGATTGTGCAAGACAACAAGGGTGCAGAGGGAAAATTAATCTTAAACTATTTTCTATTTACAGATTTAGTTGTGCACAATATGTGCGAGAAAACAGAGGTGCAAAAGGGACTTTATAACTTTAATTTGTAATCTAATGATATTTTACATTTTCTTATTACATAAAAGTTTCACGTTTTCTAATCTAATTATATTTCACATTTTCTACACTAAATGTTTTGATTCCACTTTAGCGCTATGCACAATTATGACACCTTTCATTATGAGGGCACAATATTTAATCAATAAATTAGCAAAGTGTTTAGTGTGGAGTGCAGAGGTCTGCACAATGAAAGCTTGAAAAGTTCCTTCACACTCCCACACATATTCCTAATTTCAAAAAGATAACCATAAATAAAGTTTACACTGCTTATGCAGAGAATTTTATGCAAAGAGATTTCATTGTGTGGAGAGATTTCATTGTACAAAGTTTTTTGCGCACTCTACACAACCTTTACTCTATTGACTAGTGATATTCAGAATATGAAGATATGGATTATTTATTATTAAAATATTACCAATAATATCATATGTGTCCACCACTTGTCCCGATGTTATTGCGAATAAAGGTAGACATATAAATATTTGCAATACGGTCTCCACTTCTTCCTAAATCCAGCTAATAGGATAGTGGTGTCGACCAACATTTTTTATAGGTGTCAACATGAACAAAAGTATTTTTTGTAAATTCTATTATTAAAAAAATTGTTTATGAGTGTAAGCGTGTATGAATTGTGTAGAAGGTTTATCATTCTCCGGAATGCAGAGGTCCACACAATGAAAGCTTGAAAGCTTCCTCAACACATTGGACTTCCTACGCATCCTCATGCATATGTCTAATTATACAAATACAACAATAAACAAAGCTTTCAATATGTGAATGGATTTGTGCGAAGGGTTTCCATTACAACCTTTAATCAATTGATTAGAAAAATCTTGAGCACAAAAGAAGTTGATTTTGTTGCACTGCGGAAAAATCACTCAGTCTCTGAGAGGTGTTCACTGACATTTGTTCTTATACGAATACTTTTCTGTTGAGAGATTTCATTGTGTGGAGAGCTTTCATTGTACAAAGTTTTGTTCACGATCCATAAACTTCAACCTGTGCCACACTTGCTAATAAACTTGGCGAATTATGGCTATAATCTCCGATTCCATGCTTGCAAAGTCACTCTAGCAATATAAATATACCATTGATCTAACTTTTCTTGAATTTAAGCCTACGCCTTCTCCATTAATATCGGCTCAATCAACAGTGACCAAATAATCAAGAAAATCGAAGGTGATAGTGGAAACTTTGCACAATGTTTATGCCTAATTAATTTAACTATGAACAAATTTTGAATTAGTATTATTATGTTTCCTTGTGCGAAG
Source organism: Pinus taeda (assembly GCA_000404065.3). NCBI lineage: Eukaryota > Viridiplantae > Streptophyta > Pinopsida > Pinales > Pinaceae > Pinus > Pinus taeda. Next base: position 42,472 of record APFE031322964.1, on the reverse strand, counting down.
CTTTTCTTGTACAAAATTTTATTGTGTGAAGGATGATGATTTTGCAGGACAATGGAGGTGAAGAGGGAAAATTAATCTTAAACTATTTTCTGTTTAAAACTTTTATAGATTTAGTTGTGTGCAATATGTGTGAGAAAATGGTGCAAAAGGAACTTTATAACTTTAATTCAAAATCTAATGATATTTAACATTTTCCTATTACATAAAGGTACAATTTTCATTATGAGAGCACAATATTTAATTAATTAATTAGCAAAGTCTTTAGTATGGAATGTGGACGTCAGCACAATGTAAGCTTGAAAGCTTTCTCCACACAATGTACTTCCTCCACACTCCCACACATATGCCTAATTTCACAAAGATAACCATAAACAGCTCTTACACTACTTATGCAAAGAGTTTTGTGCGAAGATATTTCATTATGCGGAGAGCTTTCAATGTACAAAGTTTGTGTGTGCTCTGCACAAAATTTACTCAATTGACCAACGATATTCAAAATACGGAGATATGGATTATTTAATATTAAATATTTGCAATAATATGTATACGCAAGTGTGAAAATTCATGACAATACAGAGATATGGATTATTTAATATTAAAATATTAGCAATAATACATATACACAAGTGTGAAACTTCACGACACACTTATGTGGAGAGATTTCGTTGTACGTAGAGCTTTGTGTTGAGAGCTTTCATTATAAGAGCACAACCTTTAATCAATTAACTAGCGATAGAGGCAGGGACTACGGTGCATCACAACTATTCCTCTTGTTTAATGTTGAAATAACCCATTTTAAATATTAGTATGCTTCACATACCATGTTTAGTCATTCTCCAAGATAATTAAAAAATATAAGCTAAGTATCTTATAACACATTGCTTATATATGGAATATATAAATAAGGATTAATATTTTGGGGAATAACACTAATTGTTTTAGATAAAACCTCTCCTAAAGTGTAAACCTATGAATATAATCTACTCTCTTTTTTTCGGTCAAAATGATTTCATTAGATTTTCAGGAAAATAAATCTTACAAAACATGTCTCAACAGTCCATGTTCCCTCATTCTGACCAGACTTGTTGAGATTGGAGACTGGAGAATACCATAGAGGAAACTTTACATTCTTTATTTCCATAAGGAATTTTAGCCATGACTGATTAGAAAAAACAAAAAAAGAAACCAAAAATGATAACAACATATCAAGGAGGGGGATGAGGGGGGAGTACAGGGAGAGTTGTAAAGTAGCCAACATGTTTGTGTGTGTGGAAATCAATATGTTCAACACTCACCTCCAGACTGCAAAGGTGGTCATTTGTGCGATGGTGGCTACAACGAAGGTTCTCTAGTTGTTCCAAAATCTCATTCTAACTGTATTGGATATCATTAATGTAAGCCATAATTTCATTATTCTTCATACTTGTGGTCTCTGAGAATGTCCATGCTGATTTGGATATTGTAGAGTTTCCCAGCTATGGATTCCATGGTGGCAAGGGTCACTACATGCCCTAGAGACTGAGTTGGAGATAAAGCCACTGCATCCTCAGTTTCCTGACTATCTGAATGCCCAGATGATTTGTTTTTTATTGTTAGTTTATGTTGTGCTAATATCAATTACATATTTCTAAACATATGTTTGCTTATCACTTCTTGTACTGGGGTTTCCTTAGTTGCTTGTGCATACAATCAAGTAAATTTCCTTAAGTTTAAAATGACATTCATGAACAAAATAGCTTCAAACGCAAATACTAAACAACAAACATTCAAAGTACAACAAAACATCAAAGAGACACTTTAACACAATGTTTTGATGAAGGATTTCACCCCCCCGGCCGACATCTCCACTTTCTAGCTTCCATGGCTTGGGCCTCTGTATTAGCTCAATGTAGAAAAATGATTTTTTAAAATGCTATATGCCTCCTTATAACTACAACAATGTGTTCAAAATGTCCAAATTATCTAGGAACATCTCTTCCTGAGCTCAATTTGGTCGAAAATTGCCTTCTCTATGACTCGGTCAGTCTTTTCCTAGAAAATTTCCGCTAAATCTGGAATGACTACAGTTACATGCTAAATTTGGAGGCAGGCCCGAATTTGGGGGCATTGCAAAAACCACAGCCAGACTAAACTCGGAGTTAATTAAGGTTAACTGTGCTTAATTGCTTTAAAACTAGATTATCGTTAATCCCGCGATTAGTGTTAACCAAAACCCTGATGGTTTCGGTGTAGTGGTCACATGCTAACAGTTTGGAGTAATGGTATTTCGGAACCGTCAAAGTGATTAACCATTTGGGGTTACATTCATCACGTTCACATGTTGAGACCACTAACCGTCGCGAAGTATGGTGAACTGTCCACCACGCTAGTTGTTTGATGTAACAACAGTCACGTTCACATGTGGAGACCATTGCGGTGATGGTTGTTGAACTGTCCACCGAGATAAACTGTAACTGTTTGTGGTTAACCAAAAATGTGTTCACATGGGGGAGTGTTGGTCTGCAGTTTGGCCCTCCCCTAACCGCCCAACTAACAACCATTACATTTTAAATAAAAGCAGAGAACATACATGGTAAGAACCACAGTGGTAGCGGAGGCGGTTAAGGTATGCAGACTGTATGCCAGAGGTCACGAGTATGAACTCGACCTCCACCATAATATTTTGCTTCATTGTTTCGACTATCAAGGCCTTTGGGAGGTGCCATGTGGTGGCCTTCGGGCTTTCCACGTGGCATTCTTCCATTGGTCCATAAATAAACCAATCAAATTGCGCCAACACACCACATGTACAACCCAATGAAATGATGCCACTTGTCCACCTGTGATTTGTCATTGACCATCGTTGACCATGCCTAGTCACTTGCCATGTCAGCAGTACAAACTACTGACTATGTAGTGACTAGGCATTTTTTTGCAAATTTCGTCTGTTTAGCAAAATGATTAGAACACAATAAATTTCTCATTACGAACTCGGTTTTCAATGAAACAAGTTGCCTTAGGATTGTTTTTCCAATACAGACACGGTCATTCAGGGTTTGAGCCATTCTGAGAACTTTGATTTTTGAGCTAAATATTGATCACCTGATCATTCCTCCCCACTAGAAGCCTTTTGAACCCGAAAAGATACTATCAATTGTTTAGCAGGTGAGGGTACAATTCCCTCCCCTTCTCGATCTGCAACCATTTGGCTTGAGAAGGCTTTTGTCCCTTGAGTCCCACTCGAAGGTATTCAACATCCCCTCTCTTCGAAGTCTTGGTTCTTTTGTCAAGTATGAGAGCTTGATGCATCTCATCTAGATATCTTGGCAAGAAATCACCTATGGATGGCAGTTGAACATGATCTCCTTGATCATCAATCAAAGGAGGCTCAAATAATCTCAAATTCTCAACATTAACAACAAAGTATATTTGCATATAAGGAGGCAAGTCAAGCTTAAATGCATTGTTACCAATCTTTTCCAGAATTTTAAAAGGACCACTATGCTTAATGAACTTCCTTGCCTTATCGATGTCATTGTGACCATCGATGGTCACATATTTCTCAAATATGAAGTCCAATGGCGATCTTGGCAAGTACCCATAACATTCCTCAAATGGTGATGTATTTGTGGAAGAATGATTTACTCTGTTGTATGCATGTTGTATGTAATGCAACTATTCATCTCACAACTTGGGATGTTTGCTACAATATCCTCTAAGAAGATGGATGATTGTTTGATTGACCACCTCTATTTTTCCATCTATTTGTGGATGAAAGGTTGTACTCTTCTTCAACTTTGTGTCCATCATGTCCCATAAATTTGACCAAAAATTCCCAACAAATCGAGAATCTTGATCACTTACAATACAAGTAGGAAGACCAAAATGAACCCAAATGTTTTGGGAGAAAAGATGAGTTGTTTGTTCAACTATAATTTTCTTTTTACATGGTGTTAGTATGCACATCTTGTTGAACCTATCTACAACTACATACAAGTAATCATGACCTTTCCTTGATAATGGAAGACCTTCTACAAAATCCATTGAGATACTCTCCCTTGGACGTGAAGGTACTAGAAGTGGAGTGTATAAACCAAGTTTCATATTGCTAGGCTTAGTTGTAGCACATTAAGAACATCCTCTTATGAAATGAGAAACATTATCCAACATGCATGGCCAATAACAATACCTTTGAAGATTCCCTATTGTCTTGCCTACACCAAAGTGTCCAACAATTAATAAAGTGTGTGCCTCCCTTACGATATTGTTTCTTTCTCCTTGTGGAATACACAACTTTCCCAAGTGATACAACAAGCTACTATGTACATGATAATCCCATTCTTCAATTTGGTTTCATTGACTCAAGCTTGCATATACTTCTTGAAAGTCACTATCATTTGCATATTGTTCTATGTAACTTACATGGAGAACATAATTATGCTTGAGTATAACATATGAATTTACAATAGGCCTTGAAAGCATATCAACTACCTTATTGAAGATTCCCTTTTTATACCTGATAACCAAATGAAATTGTTGTAGAAAACTCATCCATTTGAAATGTCATGACTACTGCAACTTTGAATGTGACTGTAAGTATTACAATGGTTGATGGTCGGTATGGATGATGGTCTCCTTACCCATCAAATAGTGCTTCCATTTCTTAACACTTTGTACCAATGCATAAAGTTCTTTGTCATATGTGGGATAGTTAGTTGCAACTCCATTAAATATTTTAGAATGAAATGAAATGGGCTTACCATGTTGCAATAGAACTGCTCCCATGGCATAATCGCTTGCATCCATTTGAATCTTGAATGGTTGTCTTAGATCCCAAAGTACCAATACCAGTTCTGAACTGATCTTTTGTTTCAAAGCATCAAATTCTGTATGTTGTACATCTCCCCACTGGAAGACTTTCTTGACACTTGTCAATGCATGTAATGGAGCTGCAATGGAAGAAAAATTAGCAATAAACTTTCTCCAATATTGTGATGCCCTTAAAACGCTTCTTACCTCTATAATTGTATTGGGCTTAGGCCAATTCAAAGTGACCTAAACCTTAGGGGGGGAAATCTTCTGCTCACCTCCTCCAACAATACGTCCCAAATACACTAAAGAAGTCTTTCCAAATTCACATGTCGACATCTTTAAAAACAACTATTCTTTTCTCAAGACATCAAGTACTTTGTTTACATGCATGACATGTTCATCTCTTGATTTGATGAATATGAGAATATCATCTAAGTAGGCAATGACAAATTTGTCTAGAAATGGTCTCAATACATCATTCATTACCCTAATGAAAGTAGCCAGAGCATTTGTAGGACTGAAAGGCATAACAAGCCACTTAAACAATCCTTGTTTAGTTTTAAATGTAGTTTTCCAATTTTCTTCTTCAACCACCCTAACTTGATGATAACCACTTTGTAAGTCTAACTTAGTGAAATACTTTGCATACCTCAACCGATCAAGGAAATCATCAATTCTTTGGAGTGGATAACGATTCTTTACCGTGATTTTTTTCATTGCACAGAAATCCACACACATGCGCCAAGTTCCATCCTTCTTTGGCACCAAGAAAATGGGCAAACCACATGGCGAAGTAGATGGGCATATGATACCTTTGTTCAGAAATTCTTGAATTTTATTTTTAATTTCCATGCTCTCCATAATCGACATGCGATACATTCCTATGTTTGGAAGTGGAACATCCTATGGCAATTGAATCTCATGTTGAATTCCCCTCTTGGGAGGTGTTGAGGCCTCAGAAATCTGTGGCGACAACAAGGGGGATAACCACCTGGTCCGAATGTTAAAGCAACTCCTTTTCTATTTGGGACAGTGGCTCCGACTGGGGATGATGGGACCAGTTTCTCAATGTTTTGGGTTTATATGATTTGTGGGATTCTTTCAAATGATTTGCAAAAAAATAACTAAAAACTAACATAAATTTATTCTAAGGTGCAAAACTTTGAATTAAATATATTTTAATCTAACCCGGGATATTGCCGGTTTTATGTGACATAAAAAGATGTCTATGTAATCTATGATGATATAAATCAATCGTAGACTATATAGAGTTAATATATTGTAAGATAATTCCTTTGAGAAAATAGTTAATCAAAAGAATTGTGAAAAACATATCGCATACTCTAATGATCATATATAAAACAGACCATTCTCTATTATGATATCATACAATAGTGCAACTGATACTTCAAATAGAGATGACAGATTTCATACATAATTCATGAAACATAAACTTATCACTAATGCTAGAACAAATATTTAGCAAACATGATAATAGTACCAGATGTGTATCGTTTTTCTCATTTGACCAGTGACAATAGGCCACAATCAATCTTCTACCAATGAGTATCTCAAAGAATACAATAGTGCATCAACAGTGATCAATAAAAGGATATGTAATTGAAAAGACCATGTTCCATGATTTCATCAAGGCATATACAAACTTACGATAGTGCATTCTTTGTAAATGTTATTAATAAAATTCTGAACCCTTCTCTAAATGCATGAGAAGGGTTTAAATATTATTCTAATTAACTGAAAATAAATCATACAAAATATCTATGAGGAGGTTTCAAAAAACCTTCCTCGTTCCTAGTATCCAACTTTCCAAAAATAAAACTGCTCAAAAATGACTCAGGTCTTTCTCGATGAATCACCGCTACCAGCTTTTCCTCTGAGCTCACAAATGTTGGACATTGGCCTGACTTTTGGTGGCATCCCAAATTGTGTTCTCAACTGCCCTGCAAATATTGCATCATGTAAAGGTGGAAACATTCTTTGTACTAAATCCAAGGAGAAATTCAAGGTCATGATTTGACTGTGTGGTTTGACCAAAAGTTGCCACACTGCTTCCTAGTCAGTTTTTGATAGCCTCTCAATTGTTTCTTTCCCATTCGGTTTTTGATAGCCTCTCAATTGTTTCTTTCCTAGTCAATTTTTGATACGCAACTTTCCCAAGTGATAGCCTCTCAATTTTCCCAATAGGTTTTGTTTCTTAGGCCTTAATTCGGGATACAATTTCCAGCAGTGGGCTTCATCTTGCCCCTCTTTGGAACAATGTTTGCATGTGATTTTCTCCCCTTCTTTCTTCACACTTGTGTTTTTCTTTCCCTTCCATTTTCCACACTTCTCTTTCTCCTTCCCCTTGAATGGCTTCCTCTTACTACACCTCTTAGTGAATGTTCTTTCCTCTAAATTCAAGGTACGTGAGTTGCACGCATACCTCATCTAAATTGTTTGTATTGAACATAAGGATAGTATGTTTCAAATAGGAATGTAAACCCCCAATATATTTCAGTAGTGTATCTTGGGAATTCAAATTTACTCATAAAAACAAATGCCTTTTCCTAAACTCCTATGTATAATCTTGGACTCTTTGGCCTTTAAGATTCCTAAAATTCTACCAACTCATAATGGTTTTTTGCATATAGGCTAAAGGATAAAACTATCTTTTAATTACAGAAACAAATTCAACCTAAGTAATGGATATCTTACCATGGATTCAAATTTCCTCTTGAGTCTTTGCTTCCAACCAAACTAATGCAACTCCTTCTAGCCTCAGTGAATTCAACTAGATCTTTATGTCATCTTCTTGAAGGTTTTGAATTCTATAGTATGCCTCCAACTATCGAATCCAATTGTCCAAATTTTCTGCATTCACCTCTCCATTGTACATGGGAAGTTCAAATTTTATGTCCAACTTAAGCAAGGGAGTCTTTCCCTTTGGGGTTTTTGAATGAGTACGGGCAGTTTCAATGGTGGTAGAGGAAGATGATGTTGTCTGAGATGATGAAGAGGATGAGGAAGATGATGAGGATGGTGGAGATGGAGGTGGATTTCGACCATTCCTTTGGAATCCTTCTTCTTATCATTTTTTTCCTCTGAGCTTCCTTATCCATCTGGAGTTTTAGAACTCTCTCCAACCATTCTAGAGTTTCTTTCTTCATAGAGGAATTTAACCATCTCAGTTAAAGTGAAGAAAATTTTCTTGAATTCTTCCTCTTCTGAAGAAGGATCTTCAGGCTCTCTTTCTCCAACATAATGGCTGTGGATTCAGGCTCAGAAATGGGTACTGCATGTACATCTTCAATCTCAATTGAAAGAAAAACTTGAGGAGTTTCAAGTGTAGCTCGATTTGGAACTTTGGGTGGTGGAGATTGTGGCCTTGTGGCTCTCCTTCTTCTGGGCATTACCTCAGGAGTTTCTACCAATAGCTTCCCTTCTCCTTTCTGCAACTTTAACCTTGTAAGCATCAAAATTTTGCAACCATTAAAACGCTAATTTCACAAACTCAAGCAATCAAGAAATTCAACCTTTGCTCTCATACCAACTTGATCTGTTTTTTATTGTTAGTTTATGTTGTGCTAATATTAATTACAAATTTTTAAATATATGCTTGCTTATTGCTTCTTGTACTGGGGTTTCCTTAGTTGCTTTTGCATACAATCAGGTAAATTTCCTTAATTTTAAAATGACATTCATGAGAAAAGTAGCTTCAAACACAAATATTGAATAACAGACGTTCAAATTATAGAAAACCATCAAAGAGACACACTTTAACACAGTGTTTTGATGAATGAGTTCACCACTCCTGGGCTACATCTCCTTGGTCTAACTTCCATGGCTTGGTCCTCTATATTAGCTCAATGTGGAAAAATGTTGTTTTACAAAGCTCTATGGCTCCCGATACCTACACCAATGTATTTAGAATGTCCAAATTAGCCAAGAACACCTCTTCTTGAGCTCAATTTGGTCAAAAATTGCCTTCTCTATTACTCAGTCAGTCTTTTCCTAGAAAAGTTCCGCTAAATATGGAATGACTCGAGTTAGCGCGCTAAATTTAGAGGCAAACCCAAATTTTGGGGCACCGTCAAAACCTCTGCCAGACTAAACTCGGAGTTAATTAAGGTCAAATTACGCTTAGTTGCTTTGAACATGGATTATCGTTAATCGCATGACTAATGTTAACCAAAACCCTGACGGTTTTGGTGTAGTGGTCACATGCTAACTGTTTGGAGTAATGGTATGTCAGAACCATCGGAGTGATTAACCATTTGGGGTTACATTCATCGTGTTCACGTGTTGAGACCACTAATCATTGCAAAGTATGGTGAATTGTCTGTCGCACTAGCCGTTTGATGTAACAACAGTCACGTTTGCATGCGGAGACAGTTGCAGTGATGGTTGTTGAACTGTCTGCCGGGTTAGATTGTAATTGTTTGCTATTAACCAAAAATGTGTTCACATGGGAGAGGGCTGGCATGCGGGCTGGCCCTCCCCTAACCAACTAACTCACAACCGTTACATTTTAAATAAATGCGGAGATCATACATGGTAAGAACCACGGTAGTAGCGGAGGCGTTAAGGTATGCTGACGGTATGCCAGAGGTCACGTGTATGATCCTGATCTCCACCATAATATTTTTCTCCACTGTGTCAATTGTCAAGGCCTTTGGGAGGTGCCACATGGAAACCTCCAAGCTTGCCATGTGGCATTCTTCCATTGGTCCATAAATAAACCAATCAGATTGCACCAACACACCACCTATACAGGCCAATGAAATGATGACACTTGTCCACTTGTGATTCATTGTTGACCACCATTGACAATGCCTAGTCACTTTCACGTCAACAGTATGGACTGCTGACTGTGCAGTGAATGGGCATTTTTTTTGCAAATTTCACTTATTTAGCAAAGCGATCAGAACACAATAACTTTCTCATACAAACTCGGTTTTCGACAAAATGAGTTGTTTTTCCGAGACAGGTGGGGTCGTTCAGGTTTCGAGCCATTCTGAGAACTCTAATTTTTTAGCTAAATACTGAGCACCTGATCACCAGACGATGAAATGTGACTTGACACAGGACACCCTGCGTGAACATGTTGATATCCCTTGCAACGAGGACAGCCCCGTTGGCGAGGCATGGGGAGCTTGGCGTATGCGAATGAGTAGCTGATTGGTCGAGCCGAGAAGAAAGTTTCCAATAACCTGCAAGAAAGGAGATAGATACCGAGACTAAGATACAAATACCCATGAAAGACACACAACCAAACCCAGACACTACAAATGGGGACCCAAAATGGGTGAGATTTCTCCCAAACAAGAGGGTTTCCTTGAGCATACACCACCCTCCAAAATAACAACTCTTGGAAACAAAAGACACTTCCCCCGATGGTAGAATGGACACAAGCCTTGAGACCCGCCCCGAGAGGGATTCCAAACAGAACATAAATTTGACTAGAGACCCACGTAACCTAACCCTGACACACATAAAAGCCAAAGGAAGCTTCCAGCACAGACCTGGATATAGGAGGAACCCAAACTAGCGACATTTGAGACTTCCGCCCGAAACTAAAAGTAAAGAAATTGAACAAAAAGAAGACCACAAATTCCTTTTCCCATATAACAGAGGGATTTAGGAACCTCCAACGTCTAGAATGTCGATGACAGGAAATTGAAACGGAGGTAGGGAGCCAAAACAACATGCCATCCACAGAGGTTCCCTAATCCCATGTGCAAGCTTGAAGATTGAATACACAACGAGCCAAAGTAGATTAGGCTTCCACGTCGCCTCTCATCCAAGACCATGGCCCCGATGAGTCTCCATGGATCTTGGCTCTCGCTCTGCAATCCTCTGCCTGACCTAAATTCATCTCCCATAATTTCAAACTGGAGAAGGATGAACACATGCCCGATGATTTAACTGTTAGAGATGTTGGAGAGATCTTCACGCGTGTGAAGGGACTGCAAGGACCACATTTACTAACAACCATTAAAGACCACGTGGAGGAAGAGAGAAACCTAAGGACCACCCTTATGCCAAATGTTCATTCGAGTTGTCACGCCATCAAGGATGAATAAAATCTACTTTAAAAACATAAATAATCAAAATAATTTACATATTGATTATTATAAAATATAAAAAAAGTATTTATTACATATTATATATTACAATAAAATATGTTTATTATTTTCACTAAAATAAAATTTTGATTATATATATGATATTACAATAATAAATAAGTATTTCATAATTTAATAATTTACTTAATGTTGAAATGAAGAAACAATTTAAATTAAATTTTTATCTTTATTAGTCCATGCCTGGGACTATTAGCGATCGATATGGCGTTGACCAACGATTAAATCAGTTTGACCGATTAATATATTTGTTACATTTCATGTTAAACCAAAGTTTATTCGTGGAAATTTCTGTGTAAGAAACTTATAACCAAACTTGTGAATTCAACCTCTTATTGCAGGCCTCACGTGCCCCGATGTTATTTCCGCTGGGACAAGTTATTTTGGGCAAGTAAACTATTTTATGCAAAGTTTTTAAGCCTCCACTTCCAAGTGATTTTGGGCATGTAAATTATTTTATGCAAAGTTTTTAAGCCTCCACTTCCAGTGGCCACCTGCATGTTCTTCCGGCCACTTGTCACCTCCTCTATCTCTTGTCCCGTCTTCATTCCATGCAATAAAGAATACATGCAATATCTCTTGCCTCCGCTTCATTCCTCTTGCCCCTCCATGCTTATGTTAGCCAAGTGTTCTCTGCAATAGTTGAGCTTCGTTGTATGAAAATTTACCACTGTAGAGGTAGCATATTATCAATAGCATATTATTGATTCTTTGATAATAAGTTGCAGATTTCGAGAAAAGAAACCGTGGCATTTAAACATACATATTCATAAATATTTTCACGGTTTATTTTTGACTATATATTTTATGTTGAATTTTGGCGTGCCCCCTTTAATATTTCCTTATGTACAGAGCATTTATTTCTTTAACTTTCTTCACAAGTGCGGTTATATTATATAGTGATGCCATTTGTTGTGTGTAGTACACTGTGCATCTGGTAATTCTTCCTTTCATTCTTTCTTCAGAACTTTAGTGTTCACTTCTATTTAACATATAATATAGTAATCATGGTGATATTGGTGCAACAGATTCTTTCTGCAGAGCATTTTGAATATTTATGTGGTTAAAGTGCAATCATGGTGATATTGGTGCAACAGATTCTTTCTGCAGAGCATTTTGAATATTTATGTGGTTAAAGTGCAGTGGTTGTTGATTTGTTTTAGGCGTTTTTCACAATGTTTCCTATGCTGGTTGTCATTTGGCTGCTTATGGAGTCCAGTTGTTGATTATTTTGGTGTGTTTTCACAATTTCTCTGAAATTGCTGCCATTTGGCTGCTTGTGCTTTGGGGTATTTGTTTGAGGAGGGAAAGAGGTTTCATGTGTAAATACTTTACTAGCTGGAGTGAACAGCCAATGTAGAAGACTTAGTTTCCTTTGTTTTTTTTCTTGGCTGGCAGAATCATTACAGGGGACGCTGGGAGGCTATTACTTTGGAGCAGCGGTTTCCACTTGTGATTGGGGAGTGCAGGAGGAAATTCTGTGAGCAGATTCTAGCGTTGTAAGTATCGCAGGAGGAGGCGGTGGTGGTGGAGGCGGCGGAGCTCCTAAGGTTGATGAATTGCAGCCTCATCCGGTCAAGGATCAGCTTGCAGGAATAGATTACTGCATAACCAGTCCTCCTCCATGGCGTATGGTCTCTTTAACATGATAATGGTTTTTAATGCTTTTTGTACCTAACTACATATCTTGTATGTGTTTTGTCTCAGAATAATAAGGTTTTCCAGCTGGAGACGGTTTACAGTTACCGTTACCTATAATGGCTCAAGCTTGTCTATCAATGCATTTTATGCTTGGCCCAAACTGCAAATCTTGCTCTAGCTCTTTGCCATTCATTTTTCTTGTTGCCCAACTTCTAATCCTGCTCAATAATTTATTAAATGCATTATGCCTATGACTGATTTGCATCTCTGTTTTCTGAAGCCATGTCTGATGTAGTTTAACTATTGTCCAACTGCATATCTTGAGATGAAGCTCTCTCTCATCCATTTTGCGAGCCCGCGCGCATACCCCACTTAGATATGAGTTTTGCCTAATTTTTCTGCATACCTTGTTCTGCAACTGTTTTCCGTTCTAAGTTTATTATGCATAACTTGTTCTCCAACTGATTTCCGTTCAGTCAGTAAATAACTTGCTGCAAATCTTGTAATGGAAACATTTTAAATGCAAATAATTTTTTCTATAACTGTTTGTAATGCAATCTGTTATCTCAAAATCAAGCACTGAAGGGCTGCAGGCCAGGTTAATTTCATGTAACTATTTCAAACTAGACTTTTGACTAAGGCTTAGCCTCCTTAGCCTGAGAGGGCTCTCTCAAAGGGTTATTGATTTTGATTAATGATTTGAATAGATGGCTAACTCTATGGTTTGTAATTGTATATGTTTATAGGTTGAAAGATGAAGGCTGGCTACCATTGGGCTATGGAGTCAAAGTATGTTTCAGTACCACAACAAGATCAGCTTAACATAAATTCAGGGCATTCAGCATTTGAATATTCAGAACACAACACACATATGGAACCACAGCTCATAAGTGCACACAGGAAGTCAGAGCACAATCAGTGAATTCCGAGTGATTGTACACCTATGCAACTGTAAACAAACTAAGGAAAGGACAACACACATTCTGAATATAAGTAATCCTTCATGAATCCTGAGTAGTGAAGCCAAAGCATTCTACCTAGCATGGAAGTCAAGGCATTATAGAGTTTGAGTGTAGAAATGACAATACAAAACAGTGAAACATAGTAAGTT
>APFE031322964.1:7487-19038 GCA_000404065.3 Pinus taeda | reverse complement strand
ATAGAGTAATTATGATATTAAATTTGCACTCCATTCCAATAAGATATACACGAAATTATTACATTTAGTTCAAAGAGACGAGATCTTCAAAAGAGATCATGAGGATTACAAAACTAGCCACACAACAAAATACATTTACAGTATGCAAACATAGCTTATAGGGGAGGGTTGATTGACATCTTGTCTAAAAGGCCACCAAGAGTGTTGTTTGCTATGCTTCAATTCTCCTATGAATTTCTCTCACACTGCAAGTTGACGATGAATCCCATCAAGTTCATCTTTAAGGTGGTTTAACTTGGTCTAGAGATTTTATTATTCTTCATTCAAGAAGAGGATATTAGTGAATTGTTGGCAAACTTGCTGCCAAAGCTCATTGTTCTCATCATGACTGTCAACAAAGGGGTGTGGGAAAATATTACAATGGTTGGAGTGGCCAAAGGAAGAGGAGGGAATGTCTTTGCTCTCCATAAGGAGTCAAAGCCCAGAGTTGCAAAGTGCCATGAAAAGAGAGCCAAACACGTCTGGAAGGGGAGGAGATAATTGGGCAGGGGAGGCACCCTACACTATAAGGCTCAGGGTAACAAGACACTAGAAAAGAGACCCACAAGGAGTGAGAGAGGGGGAAGTCCAACTGAGAAAATTCATAGCATATATGAAGGGACCAATGAAGAAATACCTTTGGAGATCTTTCAAGTTCAGAGGAGCGAGGGGCAATACCATCAGAGAATTCCCATACATATGACTACCTCTGATCACTGGAAAGGCTTCATTAAACATGTTGGGTGGCTGAGAGGCCTCAATATCGAAAGTGGAAACCGCAACAACTTCAATCAAAACTTACAATTTGACGTGTAGTGAAATGCGTGTAGCCCCTAACATGCCTGAAGGGAAGTTATTCCAACGACTTGCGGAATTGAAGGAGGAAATGAAGCCAGAAAAGGACAAGAATGTTATCTGCCTATGCGTATGGACAAAGACGAGTCGAACGACCTTCCCATCGCCGAGGAGGAGGCTCCCTCGCTTGGAAGAGCTATGAGCCTTAGAGGAAATATAGGAGTGATAAACCCACCAACCAGTATATAGGTCACATTGATGATCAGTAGCACATTCTTGAACCAACCCTTGCCTTATTAACATGATTTCGTCTCCCATGAATACAACTTGAAGTTCTGTGAATTCCCACGCTTCAGGGAGCAAAGCAGTCGTGGGATTCATAAATTCTCCCCATCCATTATCCATCAAGATTGGTACAAAGACAGAGGAGGAAATGTAGGGTAGCATGGATTTAGTCAACGTCGCATGCATTGAGTAAATAGGTGCATGGCCTTCATCTCCACAAGCCACCACCTCAACATTGTGATGAGATCTCAATGTCATATGTGAGACACAAATCCACTTATGAAGGAGGGAGGCATTGAGGGCATTGAAGGGGGGTATATACACTTCTTCATAGCATAATACTCATAATTATTTATCCCAACTATCTAGATAAGAAGGGAGGGTCTTATTACAACATTAGAAGTTTTCATGGGATAAATTTTCATCCCAATGAACCATTGGCTTCACACTAACCTGCTTCAAGATGAGAAGCTTGGTTAGCTTGAGAGTCTACTTCTTTGTTTTGGCTTCTTAAGATGTGGAAAAAAACCTTTTGAGAGAAAGATTGAGGATGCTATTGATTTTGCAGAGAATAAAGATAGATAGTTGTTCTTCGGGAGAGAACCCTTGTGAAAGTATTAAATGGTGATGAGGGAATCCTCCATAATTACTATTGAAGAAACATCATATTCTTTCACTAATTGAAGACCAGGATAAAACCCTTATATTTTTGTAAAATTATTCATTTTCTAATCAAACCGTATACATACATTACATCTTATCTTGTATTTCATTGGAATTTAAAAAAATCCATTCCTTTCTCCCATCCTTATTAGAAATATTTAATATTACAACAAATTAGTATCCATATTATTTAAATTGAAATCACAACTCTATTTCTCTTACAAAACTTATAAAACCCAATTTAGTTGACATCCTAGAAATAAACATAACGTTTTTTACATTATTCAGGATTTGAAAAACCTATGCCTACACATACCGGGTGGTCCAATGTGACATAGATCCATTTCACTCATAAATCAGAAATAAATATAAAGTTTTCTATGATTTTGAAACACTTAGGTGTCCCAATGATACATGGATATTTTTTTTTGAATCATTTAGACTAGGTTTGGGATTTAAAAGTTATCTTATCGTGAAGCGGAAGTTGTGAAGTGGAAGGATTTTGATGAAGATAATTTATTTTTTCATGTTTATTTCTTTATGTTTTATATAGATTTGTGAGTTTAGAGTAACTTTGCAATAGTTATATTTAAGAAATTCATCTTCTAAACATATTGATTAATACAAACAAATTTTTTTATGAGATTATATTATTTAAATATTATTTATGATATTTTTTTAAAGATTATTTATTTATTTATTTATTTTGGTAGAAATTTCAATTTTGGTGACAGATAGACTTACACATCACACTAGACTGTAAAATGAACCTCTAGGCTCAAAAATAATTGATACTATAAAGATTGGGTTTCTTGAAATTTTTCATCCAAATGGCATTGATAAACAACCCGATAGTTTAATGAAATTGTGGTCTCAATAGACAAAACATGTAATTAGTGTGAATTCCAAAAATTTCAAAATCTCAACTGCCATATTTTTGTCAAAATCTCATTTTCATGAAGAAAATTCAGAGATGGTTGAAGGCCTTTTATGTTACTCCGTTTTCATTATAAAATAATTGGTAATCACAACTATTGGATTTCTTGAAAAAAAAAAATATTAGATTGGGTGCCAATAAAATTATGAGCTTTTAAGACAACTTTTATAGTCTAAACTGAACTTATGTAATTTTATTTAAATTCCAAAAATTTATACCAATTTTTTTCAAAATCCCACTGTTATTTCCATTGTTCTCATGACCAAATTAATTAGACTAAAACCACAAAAATTCTCACCTTTTATTTAATTAATTCTCTGAATAACAATAATTTTTTAAATCACTTAAATACATTTAAGCCATCAAAATCACTAGTATCTTATTCAACCTAAACCAAAATTCACCGAATATAAACTCCACTTAAAAAATAATCTTGTATACACCACATATAATTACATACATCAAAATTTCACACAATAATACAATTATGTACATAAAAATTAATAACAGATATTAATTACTTGCCTTATCATCGTCATAACAGAACATTGATTTTGCGTCCTGTTGGTGCAGACTTTTGTTATACCTAACTCGTCAGAGACATTTAAGTTTCAACAATTTTCCATAATCTCCGTGCAGACTTTTCGTATAGCGAATTCTCTTTGTACCCTGGTGCACAAAGGTATTTTTGAATTTTAAGTTTCCACGTCGGTAACGAATTAGTTTATGATCATGATTAAGGTGGACTGATACTAAGTTCTATAATCTTTTAAGAAAATAAATTAGTTGAGAATTTTTAAAATATTGTTTATATAATTAAATAGAAATGAGAATAGTTCTCTAGATTATTATAATTACTTGGGCTGAATAAGTTAAGAAAGTTGAAAGTTAAGAAAATGTTTTGGAAATGAGAATTGGCTGAATAAGTTAAGGAAGTTGAAAGTTAAGAAAATGTTTTGGAAATGAGAATTGATAAGCGAGTAAGGGAGAATAATCTAAGAAAAAATGTTTTTCATATTTAATTTTTTTTAGTGTCATATAATTGATAGATTCTTTCTTCCTATAATATTTTGAGATAAACAAACCCTAAATTTCACTTTAAAATTTATGAAAATTAGTTCTTATCTTCATAATATTCTTATTATAACTTACCAGAACATCTTGGTTGGGCTCAGATCAAATACTTTACACCCGGTTCCAGGTTCTTTCCCAGTGCTATAACTCTTATTCTACAGCTTTCTTCAATGCATTAATAATGTTTATGGAGGGCTAAAGTTCACAATTTAACTAACCTAAATTGTATTATTCCAAAAACAAATAGAGATAAGAATGAATGGCCATGGATAAGCAGAGCAGTGTAGGTGATAAAATTGGGACATAGCCTGATGCAGTTAACCTGATCAATCTGTTTCTCAGCTAAAACATATATTTGTGCTACAAAGAAAATAAAATGTAATATTACCACTTTTTCGCTTAGGTATTCCTGGCAGCTTTTCTGTTTTTCGCTTAGGTATTCCTGGCAGCTATCCTGTTTTTCGCTTAGGTATTCCTGGCAGCTTTCCTGTTTTTCGATTAGGTATTCCTGGCAGCTTTTCTGTTTTTCGCTTAGGTATTCCCTGCAGCTCTCCTGTTCACATATTCCTTGTATACGTTGAAAGTGGTACATGAATTAAAAGATCATTTATGAGACTTTGTGAAACTTCTGTTCATCATTGTAATGGAACATGTGCTTTTGTCGTGCGAACAATTATCTGTCACAGTTAATTGAAAGGTAATCTGCAGACTGCCATTGTGTGGTAAATGCATCATCAATTACGTTTTCCTTACCTCATTAATTACAATATTTTTAGTGTAACGGAGTAGATATAGTATTTAAGTCATGTTTTTAAGAGTGAAAATAGATTCAGCCTCATTAAAAATTTCTGGAGTACTTAATTGTTACAATACCACTAGAAATCACATTTTTGCTGAGTTGAAATTTTGGCAAAAAAATTAAAAAATTTAAAAAATTAGAACGGATAAGTTTAAAAATTATGAGTGGCTCAGGGTTTTTGCTGAATCTATTTTCATCATCTGATAAAACTATTCACTCCTATGGTCCAATTTAAAATTGTGGAAAAATGGCTAGATTCTTGCTGAAATCAACCCAAAAATAATAATTTTTCCAACCAAATTATGAACTCCGTAGACAACACCGAACTTTAAACCGCTGAATTAACCGACCATTTTCGGAAAGTTGCACAGAAATGTAAAATTTCAAGATTCTGAGTAAAACACCAATAATATGCTACCTTTGTGTGGAATTTAACAGTCTGTAAATGTATGGTATGAAATCTGCAGTCAGATATGGATGAGATAAGGATGGCAGTGAGCTTCCCTTTCTTACTTTTTATTATTTCATGTATGGTGTGGAATTTAACAGTCTGTATATGTATATGTCGCGGTGGAAATGATTGACTCAACCCGCGACTCCGAGCAGCTATGCAGTCTGAGTGAAAGTTCCATGAACGCCAGAGCACCCTCAGGTGGGGGATTCTTGAACCATATTCTGAAAGGGTTCACAGGGTATCCGGTAATAGGATTTAATAACCATATGCAGGCAACCGGAGGATGCCAGGGTTACTCTCATAAACAAGAGCCCAATCCCAATTTATGCACGCCCAGCAACATTTTGGATGCAAATCAGTCAATTTGTTCGTGGGATCGTCGTGTGGCAGGCTTGAAAAGCAATGACGACGAGATCTACGTTCCTTTGCGCAGGGTCAGAGAGGCGATTCTTGATATCAAGAGAATCCGAGATTTGAATCCAGAGGCCTTGTGCGAGCTCGAGGTTATGGAGGGAATCACCATGCGCTCTGTCAAAAAGTCGAAGGCATATTTGGGCCATTCTGAGGATGTAATCACGTTTGAATTCGAGTATTTGAGAGGTCGGGACGCAGAGACGCCAAAATGGAATTTGGATGTTTTTGAAGAGATTCAGCAAATATTGGTGGAGAAGTATGGGGGCACACTCCACTGGGGAAAGTCAGGGGGGTACCTGTTTCAGGGAACCAGCAAGAGGGCTGTGAATTTGGGGAAATTTCTGAAAGTGAAGCGGGAACTGGATGCAGATGGCTTGTTTTCAAATAATTGGACAGATGGATTGCTTGGTATTGATGGAAAAGGAGTTGAAATTTTCAAAGACGGTTGTGCATTGGAGAAACTGTGTAAATGCAGAGAGGATAAACACTGTGCGCTCCATAAAAAGGCTACTTCTGCAGGCCTGGAAGAATATGGAAGCGAGCTCGTGTTTGCAGAACCACCGACGGCATCACGGCCTTGAATTGATGATCCATTAATAAAAAATATGATTGGTTCTTTCTAATAGCGAAAGCCTCACGGCATTGAGTTGATGATCCATTAATAAATCATGATCAATGAAGTGCTGCACATAATACTCATTTGATTTTAATCCATGAAGTTGATTTGTATTATTACACCTCTGCTCATTAAAACTGTACTCTTGGATAAGCTTTCAACATCCTTCCCATTATATTCTTTGAAATACTTTCAAAATTTCAGTGTCAATATTATCCCAATATTTGGATTGTGGGGTTTTTGGGTTTTTATGGTAAAATTAATTGGAATATTCATTTGATTTAATCCATCAAGTTGATTTGTATTATTACACCTCTGCGCATTAATACTGCACTTTTGGATAAGCTTTCAACATCCTTCCCATTATATTATTTCAATGTAATAGTATCCCAATATTTGGATTGTGGGGTTTTTGGGTTTTAGGGTATAATTAATCGGAATATTCACTTGATTTAAAGCATGAAGTTTCTTTGTATTGTTACCTCTGGTCATTAATATTGTACTCTTGGATAAGCTTTCAACATCTTTCCATTATATTGTTTTAAAATTCCAATGTAATAGTATCCCATAGTTGGATTGTGGGGTTTTTGGTTTTTATAGTATAATTAATCGGAATATTCATTTGATTTAAACCATGAAGTTTATTACTATCTCTGCTCATTAATATGTACTTTTGGATAAGCTTGAAAAGCTTTCAGCATCCTTCCCATTATATTGTTTCAATATTTCAATGTCAATAGTATCCCAATATTTGGATTTGGGTTTGGGGTTTTGTGGTTTTTATGGTATAATTAATCCGATGGCGGGTTAGATGAAATATTATTAAGTTGTTTTAAATTTTCAATATGAATAGTATTTCAATATTTGGATGGTGGGTGTGGCTCTGATTTATGATGTAATTAATTGGATGGTGGGGTGACTGAGGTTTCATTATATGAATAGGTTATTGACTTTAAAAATATTATTATTATTATAATATTAATAACATGGGTCAAAGAGGGTTTTACAAACTCTTATCATTGTTGTCTTCTTTCCTCTTCGTTTTGGTTGGACGACACCATTAAAGTTCTAGTTCGCTACAGTCGAGTTGCTGCCTGGCTTGGTAGTTTACGTCTGTTATTCTTGTGAAGGGAGACATTTATTATTCTTGTAAAGGGAGTTGATGGAACTAGGGTGTGTGAGTCATTGTTTTGTTCTTCCTTTTATGTTGTTGTATTCGATGGGAGTGCCTCCTTTCCTGTTGTTGCATTCGATGGGAGTTGAGGGGGCTCGGGTGCAACGACTTTTTTGTCGACTTATCCCTACTTTTGGGCCTCTTTAGTTTTCCACTTCAATGGAGCGTTACTGGTGCAAGATGTGGTGGTTTATAAGCTGTCTTGGCTAGGCTTATATGGCTTGTGGTTGTTGTTGTTGAAGCGTTTATCTACCTAATGTTTATGCCTTTTTCCCCATGGGTTTGTGTGATGGAGTGTCTGTCTATGACAGTTTGTTACCTATGTGTTTCCTCAGTGATGACGTTTTATGGTTCATGTCACCGCTTGGTCAACTTCCTTTGTTTGTTTCCTCTATGAGTTATGACCCTAGCATGTCTCTCAACTTTTCTTTGAATGTGTTGCATATGGCCTATGCCCTAGTTTCTTCTGCTGGGGTTTCAGGATTTCTTACTTTCCTTTTCACGATTTTTGGTGGCGATGCTTGGCTTTTTAGTTTTTCCTCAAACCTTGTCCTAGGGTTTGATTTTTGTAGGGTCTTTTTTGGGGATTTATTTGGGCTATGTAGGCTTTCCCCAATTTTTATAGATGTTTTGTGGATTTCCAGTTTTTGGAGAAATGTTCATTTGGGAGCTTTAAGATCGTCTTTCTTTGTTTTCCATTTTACTCAGGCATTTGCAAAATGTAATTGTCTTATTTTTTCCTAAAAGAAATGATATTAATAACATGACAATATTTAGATGGCAAGGTGTTTGGATTTTATAGTACAATTAAATAAATGGAGTTTCTAAGGTTTCCTAATATATTTTATTTTTATTACATTTTTGTTGTTGGTAAAATGTATTTATTTTAAAAACAATTTGTCTTTAAGTGGGACTTTTTGGAAAGTTTTTCAGTTTATTTTCTGATTTAATTTATCTAGAATTGGGCAAGGATTCATTGAAATGTTTGATAGGTGAACTCTTCATAATCAAAGTGCCCCCAGGGTTTTTGTTTTAAACAAATATCAAGATTTGGCCACAAATATTTTCACCGGATTCAACCTGCTAGAAACTCTAAAAGTCACATTTAAAAACTATTTTTTTTTTTTTTTTAAATATCATTATTTTATTTTAAATTTTTAATATCAATATTATCATTTTATATTATATTTTCAATATTAATATTTATATAATTTTAATATATGTATATAGGTAAAACCTGTTCTCGAAAGCTTAATATGTAACACCCCGTTACGTGAATAAGTTTTATTATTTACTAAACAATCATTTGAACATTTCAATTTTACGTATGTAGTTCTAAGTAACCTGAATTATGTTTAAAAGACTTTATAATAGGAAGTGCAATGTTGAAGTCATGGGGAGTGACCCAAGAATGATAATAATAATAAGGAAAATAATTTTTATTTTGGGCTTGACAGTTAAAAATCAGTTATGTCTTGATATTCTTTCTCCTTTGCCTAGATAGGGGAGGAAAAATCCCACTCTGAGTGGAAAAAAGAAAGAGAAAGGAAAACCCAAGAAAGGAAAACCCAAGAGAGGAAGGGGTTGGATTGGAGAAAGATAGGAAGACAAGTAGAACTAGTATCCTACCTTTGCTTCCACTCTCTGTTGCTAGTGGTGGTTCAACCGCTTCAACCGAATCTGCTGGTTAGAGACATGGGCAAAATCGTCTAGTTTGGGTTCTAGAACTGAACAGAAAGTTAGTGGAACTCTATTCAAAACTGATTATGAAAGTTACAATACTGGGTTGGATTAGGAATTTGGAGACTCAGATACAGGACACCTTCAGAGGAAAGAAGGATTGTGGCCAAGGAAAGGCTGGAAAGAAGGATTGTGGCCAAGGAAAGGCTAGGGGGAAACAGGATGTAATAGCCTGTTTCGCAGTTGGGAGGCGAATCTAATATACAAAACTTTAAAAGATAAGTAAATACTACAGTTTTACATTTTTCTTTTATGTAAATTTTATGAGTTTATTTACTGGCAAAGCATAGAACTTGTTTTTGGTTAAATTATTGTGTCAAAGAGATACATGTATAAACATGTAAATATAATTGGTGGAAAGAAGAAGTTTATCGCTACATATTACATTAGGCAGATGCAGTTAATATAGACAGAAATAATGGAATACAATGTCGTTGTTTAAAAAAAAAAAAATAGTTCTTCCTCCACTGTGTTCCAAGAAAAAGATACATAGTTAGTATGCAAATGAAATCTCAGAGGAAAATGGGAATTCTATAATATCAATCTAAAAATAACATAAATATGTTTTGTAAAAAACAACCATCTATGTCGAAAAACTATGGGTGTAGGTTAGAGTTCACAACACTGAACATGTTCTCTTATAAGAAAGAGGAAGACTGCATATTATTTATTATTTAAGAAAATATCAATCCTAAGTGGAACATAAAACAAAGAAGCAATGTATCTGATTCAAACAAAGAACCAATGTATCTGACACAAACAAAGAAGCAATGTATCCGATTCAAGCCCAGAATCTCTCTAGAGAAAGGCCTTAGGAGTATATGATTCAAGCACGGTCGAAATTTTGGTAAATATTTAAGCCATTTTAACACAATAATTATGACATTTAGACTTTGAATTTATATACAAGTAAATCGAAGAACCCAAGAATTAAATCTCTCTTCCTGAAACAAAATTACCCAGAGTATCTTTCTTAAACAAAAAAATCGAGAGAATGTGAGAAGTAATATCTTTAAACATTTAGTTCTCAAAACTATAAATGCCCATACTAGTCTGTGTTTCACCATGGAAAGAGAGCCAGATCTATCTTGTAACATAATTGATTGTTCTCACCTATATATAAAATAAGAGACTTTGGAATAAAAATTATCATAGTTACTGATATTACAGCGAAGGAAGAAGCAAACCTTGCTCTTTATGTTCATAACTAAACTAGAAAGGAGTTGACAGTAAAGAGCGACTAATGTTAATATCTGAAATAACTAAATTTGATGGTAAGCACAACGAAGAAGCTGAAGAAGCCGTGAAACAATTCCCTGAGTTACGAGGTAACTCTGAACAGATTGACGGGGGAAGAACCCTGGAAGGCATGAAACATAGTCACAATTAGTTGCACTGAAACGATGTAAGGAAACTTGATAACCTTCACTAAACAATGTAAACTTTGAAACATGAACTGATATTGTTACTGGTTTTGTAGAGATAGCAAAAAAGTGACCCGATTTTGAAAAGGGGCGATGCAGAACACACATATTTTTTTTAGTGCATAGTTTTTGGGACTTTAAATAACCGATACGATTACCCGTTTCGTAGGGGTAGTAAAAACGTGACACGATTTTGAAAAATGGTGATGCAGAATACACTTCTTTTTTTTCGGAGCATATTTTTGACACTTTAAATTTTCTTATGTATCAAATATAAATATTTGTTTTTAAATGTTAGTGATTTTCATGCTGATTTTGAAACGTGTTGATGCAACATAACAATTTTTTTAGAGGACTTATTTTTCACACTTTAAAATTTATTATGTCCAATTTTTTTCTAAATTATGAATACTTCACGAATTTTCAAGTTGTTTTTTTTTTAAATGTTGATTACTTAAAAAACAAATATAAAATTATATTAAAAAAATATCTCTCTCATAAACCATAAAGAATTTGGAAAAAAAAAACAAAATTAAAAAAAACATATATAAAATTAAGTATGTAAATATAGAAAAATTAAAAAAAACAATAAAAAAACTATAGCAATAACTAAAATTAAAAAATAAAAAACAACTAGATTAAAAATAAAATAGAAAATTTAAAAAAAAAAAAAAAAAATTCAAAAACCAGTAATTAATTATTAAAAAAAAATAATTATTTTTTTAAATTTTTTTTTTCAAAAAAAAAAAATTTACCTCGTGCCGCCCAGCGGCCTGAGGTGGCACGGCCCTCGGCGGAGGGTCTGCATGCAAACCCTCTGCCAAGCGCTGCGACACCATGGGTGGTCAGGGGGCGGAGAGTCAATTCCATGCAGACCCTCCGCCTAGGGCTGCACCACCAAAGGTGGCCCGGGAGCGGAGAGGCGATTCCATGTAGACCCTCTGCCCAGGGCTGTGCCACCACGGGCGACTGGGGGGCAAAGATGTGATTTCGGTGGAGGGGTTTGCATGAAGACCGTCTGCCTAGGGTCGCGCCACCATGGGCAGCTGGGCGGTGCAGGATAATTTTTTTTTTTAATATCTTATTGTTTATTTTTTTTAACTAAAAAACACTGTTTAAAAGAAATTGTTAATTAAA
>APFE031322941.1:0-25487 GCA_000404065.3 Pinus taeda | reverse complement strand
GCAGAGGAGGATGAATTCGAGGAGGGACAAAGAGGTAGAGGAGGAGGAGGAGGAGTTGGGGGATGTGAAAGAGGAGTAGGATAGATAAGAGTCAGAAGAGGTGGAGGGGAAAGATGTGGAGGAGGAGGCAGAGTGGGAGCAAGACGCAAATGAGGGGGGGTGGATGAGGTGGAACGATCAACGAAGGGGGAAGGGGAGAAGGCAGGGGGAGTTAGTGAGGAGGGGATGACGTGGGGTTTGGGGGGTTAGGGCGGTTGGAGGAGGTCTAAGGGGAAGAAGCGACGGAGGAGGAACAGGCGAAAGATGAGAGGTATGAGGATGCAGGGGTGGTGAAGTTGGAGGAGGTGTGAGGTGGAGGATTGGGAGGATGGGGGAACAGGTGGAAGAAGAGGAGGAGGATGAGGCAGAGGTGGGGGTGGTGAAGGAGGAGGAGAAGAGCTAAGAGGTGGAAGAGGCATAGGGGCAATAGGTGGAAGAGGAGGTGGAGTGGGGGTGAGACTCAGAGGAGAGGGAATGGATGAGGTAGAAGGGTGACAAAGGAGGAGGTGAAGGGGGAGGGAGAGAAGGTGGCAGGAGGGGCTGAGTAGGTGGAGGAGGGCGAGTTGGGAGGGGTGGTACGGTTGGAGGAGGGAAAAAGGGAGGAAGCGATCGAGGGGGAAGAGGTGAATGAGGAGCGGTAGGAGGAGGCGAGGGAGGTGAAGGTGGAGGAGATGTTGGGAGGAGGAGTCAGAGGATGGGGGAAGAGGTGGCAGAAGAGGTGGAGGAGGAGAGGTATGGCACGATGGGGAGGTAGGGGGGAGGGTGAGGAGGAGGTAGAAGAGGAAATGGTGGGAGGTGGAGGAGGAGGAGGGAAAGGAAGAGGTCGAGGGGGAAGACGTGTAGGTGGAGGAGAAGGTTAGGGAGGAGAGAGGCACCAGGGGATGCAGAGTGGAGGGCGAGGGTGACAAGGTTGATGGTAGAGGTGGAGGAGGAAGAGGCTGATGAGGAGGGCAAGAAGGGGTAGGATGGGGGGTAAGGAGGATGGGTTAGAGGGGGAAGAGAGGAATGTGTAAGAGGCAGAGGAGAAGAGAAGGAGAAAAATAGTTGTAAAGAAAAGAATCATCTTGTTTTAAATTCTCCTTGGAAATTAATGTAGGGAGGGTATTCTCTAAGTGAATCTACAATTTTAGTGTGGTGTACACGTGTAAGCATGGAGAATTAAATAGGTTAGAACATTCTAGAACAACAATTCTAAACTAAACTTTAAAACAATAATGAGAAAGGAGGCTTTCCTCAACAATGTTAAGATAATTAAATTTCACAAGAATTCCTTGCATACCTCCAGTGTCATACCTTGAGGAAACGACATTGACATTAGCATCCCATCTCCATCACTGCCATTGCAACTTACTGATTGTGATACCATATTCCATCAAATGATCAATTGAGCTTGCTCATAAAACAATTCCACAGGACCTTGGAAACTAATAGGAATCACAGACCTTGCATGAGTTTATATGTCAAGTAGGAAAATCACAACATAACATACAATACTTAATCAAGAGCACATGCTCATGAATACAACGCAATTATTTGACATAACAACTTGGACCTCATGAAAACTTTGTTTTGGTAAATGAAAGAAAAGATTTATCTTATTGATAATTTACGAAGGAGAACATCACGTTATTGTAGAGAATATAACATATTTCATCTAGTTTAGTGTTCCTATACCATAGTTTATTTAGAACATTTACGAAAAAAATAGAAAAATTCCCTTGTCTATTACTTTCATTTGTAAGTAATACAAAAATAAAGTTCGTTACTTATAAATAAGGGTGGTTTTTCATGCCCATCATAATTCACTGTGAATGCATCTGTATATAAAGATTCTTAGATATGCATTACAATAACACACAAGAAGGTTTATCTCTTTATTCCTCTCCAAAGACCAAATAGGTTGTAATAAGCTCCCAATGAGTGAATGATTAATTGAGTGTTGGATTTATAACCCATCTGTTTATATGGATTTGCGATTTGGGGCCCCGTACTTGGTTTTAGATAGTTGTCTTACATATAGAGGATCTAGACTTATGCATCAATGCCTTATTTGGTGAAAATTTATTCATAAAGATTTTTCAATTGATTTTTCATTGTATGTTATTTTATATACATGCACATAATTAATATTCATAAAAGTTTTATGATATTTTTTGTCTTACGGCATTAAATCCCACAAATCATAGTGAGATGTGCTTGAGTGTGGCTTGAGTAATTACATTGTCAGAGAACCAATATGCATCCACAATGTATATCAAAAGAATAAAGGTGCATTGTAGGATGCATGTGGGATCATAAGAGAGGAATCATGTCACTATACTAGGGATATAAATATAAAAGGGTATAAAAAATGTTAATGACAAAATGGATACCTACAATATCTAGTGAAAGTAGGGGTCTTTTAAATTGGGAAGGTGTATTGAGTTTGTATTGGCAGGGGGTTAAATAAAGTGAATTTTAGAGGTGTTTTAAAGTATGTACTAAAATTAATGGTATTGTTTAGTATGCCATGAACACACAAGTTATGTCACCAGTTCATGAGTGAAGCTACCATTGAATCCAAGAGGGTTTCAACCAAGAATTAGGGTGAAACATAGAGGGAAAATGCATAATTAGTGGATCACCAAACCCTTACTTCTATATCATTGCAGAAAATATGAAAAGAACAATGAAACAACAAATTGCTGGGAACTTTGAAACCCCAAGGGATTAACTCAAACATTGACAACCAAGAGATATGGTACATAGACATTAATGTTTTTCATATATGAGTGTTTGTGAGTGGTGGATTTGAGACAATTGGTACAAATCAGGATTAACATCCCTGACTAGAATGCCAAGTCACCCATAGAACCCTAACACAAATCTCAAAGCACTAACCCTTAACCCAACAACAATCATTTCGCATGATCACAAATCTAAAACATTCAAAAGAAATATCACCATACCCATGAATATAAACTCACAATAATGATAAAAAGTTGCCTAGTAGGTAATATATTTAACCCAAGCCTTATCACAATTATAAAAATTAAAAGGAAATTCCATGTCAAAACCATTCTAGTCTTATCATATTTATACATTAAGAAACTCTGTAATAAAGTATATATAAATATTCATGGATAAAAATCTTATTCCATGATTTCTCAAATGAACATATGTTTAAATAATAATAATAATAATAGCTAATAATAATAAACATATACCTTTTCATGCTACCCATTTTCACTATAGAGTAGATTAATTATTATTTTGAGAATAATAATAGTCAACTAAATCACTAAAGGGTTACATCATCTGTACCCATAGCTTGATGCATTTCACATCACATCCAAATAATAAGAAATCTCTCAACAAGACTGTCGTACCTGATCATAATAACTTTTACCATTTTACCTAACTATTTTTAATAAAAGAATGGATTGAAAATGCACCCATTTAGGGCATGGCTTCTCTACTTTATGACCCCACTCTACATTTTATTCCTCCCTATGTGGAAAATATGTAAAAACTACACTTTAGACTACTCTAATCTATAGGGAACCTCCACAATGGGGTGGGAAGAAAGTAGCAATAACTCTTGTATACAATTCAGACTTATGTGATTATCAAGGGTTGATCCAAAAATGGAATTCATGCATAAAGGATATTGTGTGGTTGGAATGCATGTGGTGAGTAGGTAAATAACATTTTAGTGTAAACCTTTTAACAAAGTATAAATTCAAAATTTGGACATCATAGAAGGAACCTCTAACTAGAAAATGACCACATGGAATTATCTGAGAGAGTAATAACTCCACTAAATTGGATTTATAACTGTTGATATTGCTAGAAAAATGTAGCTCCAATAGGAGATTGCTAGGAAAAAACTTTGAAGGGTTTGGAGCGAAGATTAAATTTGCAAAAGAAAGACTTGCGGATCTTTGAAGAAGATTGTTTGCTAAGATCTCATGTGCTGGGATGATGAAGATGATGAGTTATTGGAGGAAGGAGAGGACATTTTAGAAGAAATGATGGGATATAGATAGAAGTTCTAGTGCTTTCTGCACATCCAGCTTCCTCCGAGAATCTCCAAATTGGAATAAAGATGAAGGATTTACCTTATGAATGCTATGATAAGAGGGAATAAACATATCATTAAGGACCATAAAACAATCAAATATTTTAGGTAAGCGCTATTTATCCTAACAATAATAGGAGTAAAAATATAATAAAGGTGAAATTGGAAATAACTGTCCATCAATATGGGCCCATAAAAAATTAAAATGGTGAATCCCACGTATGTTTGGTAGAGTATGAGTTATCATATTTAATGGTTGATGTAGTCAAGTATAACACAAGAATATATCGAAGTTCTCACTGAAAAGGAATTTAATCACCCTTGATGTACAAGGGTCACA
This sequence comes from Pinus taeda, assembly GCA_000404065.3. Lineage (NCBI taxonomy): Eukaryota > Viridiplantae > Streptophyta > Pinopsida > Pinales > Pinaceae > Pinus > Pinus taeda. The sequence goes on along the minus strand of APFE031322941.1, from coordinate 21,048 downwards.
TGTACGAATAGAGAAAATAGAGAGAGTAGTGAAGGATAGTATAATAGCTCTTAGTACGACAAAGATTGTTTGAAAAACACGAATCTTGATAAATTCCTGAAGGGAGAAAATATATATCTTCTTCATAACTGGGAGGAAGCTAACTAAGATATTCAATTATTAGATACCAAGTAGTATAAAAAAAAATTGGGGCTAACATTTAGAGTGGCTTAATTTTCTGTGATTTTTCAAAAGAATACAATTTGTTAATTTTTATTTTATCTAAATATGGTTTGCCCAAAATTTATACTATAAAAATATTTTAGCTTAAAAATCATTAGGAATATCAATACTTTTAAGAAAACATAACCAAACATGTTATATTATGCATAATAGGGAGGAGTAAGAATAACCAAGGTTTATAAAAAAAAATAAAAAAACATCCTTAAAATTTCCCCTACTTGATAGAACCCTTATAGAAGAAATAAAAATGGTTCTAGTTAAACACGAGGAAAATATATAAAAAAATTAAGTGAGTAGAAAGGAAGAAAACATGAAACATTGTTGATTAAAACTAGCATATGGGGATAATCAATGGAGAATAAAGTTGTATCTCATTCAAATTTTGCAATTTGTCAGTCTCTATGACATATTATTCATGACAATCCTCAATGCAAACAATGTGTACTTTTCATGATGTTTTATCTTTTAAACAAGAAAATGCACAATTCAACTAAATACACACTTACACAATTTCAAATAAACAAACAAAAATGGTACAATTTCAATTCAAAATATAAGCATAAATACATAAAACATTTTAAAAAGCACAAACATATATATACAATTTTGAATAAGTAAATATATATCATACCATTTAGAATTCAACCAACAAAATTATATATTATATATTACTTATTTAATTATATAAATATATAAATTGTTAAATAATCCAATACAAGAAAAAAAGCTTAAAAAACTAATGAATAGCAAATAAAAAAACAAATGGTTTGTTAATTACAGAGATATTTAGCGTTTTTCAATGCATTGTGTAACATTGTGTTTGTGGAGAACTTTTAAAAGAATTTAAAAAGTCAATGCATTTTGGTTTAAATGCAGTTGTGATAAGTGTTATGATATGAATGGATGATAATTGAAGTGTGAAATGACATGTTTTAAATATAAAAGTTGCAAAGTAAAATCTACCTTAAAAAAATGTAATTTCATGGGTATGAGTTTAAAGAAAATTAATCGAGAAAACAAAAAATACATTGTAAATAAATAAAATATGATACAATTAATTTTATTTTTAAAACCCACCATAGGCTTCTCCACCCAGTGTGTGAAAGTAAAAGTAACAGAGATAAATTTCATTTTATCTAGCTTTAACTATCTCCCAGAAAAACGTGTACGAATGGTAGAGGACCGCCATTTCAAATCTACGCGGACTAACTAATACCAAAGACCGCAGTAGGAATGGTAAATGTGCGGTTGTTGAGTTGAATCCCGAGGAAGGCGAAGGCTGTAATGTAATGTAACTGATTGCGAAGGATTGAAGCGAAAGAGGGCTAGGGTTATATATAACAGAGAATTTCCAATTGACGCGAAAGAGGGCTATATATAATAGAGAATTCCCAATTGATGCGAAACTGATTGCGGAGGATTGAAACGAAAGAGTGTTATATATAACAGAGAATTCCCAGTTGAAACAAAAGAGATTATTATTAATTTAAAAGCTGAAATAAATCACTGATAAGAAATAGTAAGTCACAGAGCCTCTGCCTCAAATCCATGGCAGATGCACACGGCGGCACAAGGGTAATAGAAATTATTGAGGAGGAAATGGAGGCTTAAATCCATGATCCATGGCTGATGAACATAGCACAAGGGAAATAGAAATTACTAAGCTGGTAATAGAGGCTTAAATCCATGGCTGGTGCACAGAGTACAAGGGAAACAAAAATTACCGAGGAGGAAATAGAGGGGTTAAATCCACGGCTGATGCACAACGACAATAGAAATTATTGAGGAGGAAACAGAGGCATTATTGAGGAGGAAACAGAGGCTTAAATCCATTCCTGATGCACAAGGGTAAAATTATTGAAGAGGAAACAGAGGTTTAAATCCATGGCCGATGCACAAGGGTAAAATTATTGACGAGGAAACATATTCTTAAATCCATTACCAATGCAAATGGCTCAATACACAACAAGTGAGTAGAGAAAAAACAAAAACCCAACAAACAAGGAACACAATACACAACAACCATGGGTTAAACTAATAAAAAAAAAAGAGGTTATAGAGGAAAACCAAATACAAAGCTATGAGAAGTCATTTAAAAACCTAGTCCCAGTCGTGCTTGAATTCGCAAGGGATAAATTGGGGCAATGAAGGAAAAATTAAATTTGATAGAAATTATTGAGGAAGCAGAGCCTTAAATTCAATATAAAAATGGCTCAATACACAACAAGTGAGTAGAGAAAAAATAAAAACCTAGCAAACAAAGAACACAATACACAACAACCATGGGTTAAACTAATAAAAAAAAAGAGAGGTTATAAAGGAAAACCAAATACAAAGCTATGAGAAGTCATTTAAAAACCCAGTCCCAGTCGTGCTTGAATTCGCAAGGGATAAATTGGGGCAATGAAGGAAAAATTAAATTTGATAGAAATTATTGAGGAAGCATAGCCTTAAATTCAATACAAAAATGGCTAAAGAAAAGTCATATCTACATACCTCTTCAGCGAGGTAGGTTTTGACTTTGAACAACAGCAATGTCAACCACCTCTTTCATTTTTTCATTCATTTCCCTGTAACGTCATCCTTTAATTCATTCGAATAGCACCAAACAAGTTACAAGGCAATTTACGTTTATACCTGATGCAGGAGCATCCAGCTCACCGTAATTGGGAAAAATTCCAACTAGGTTCAAAGGCTATTGATCGATTGGATTGTTTAAATTTTTACTGTAATAATTTTTCTTTTAGTTTGTTTTACAGAGTCAGTGAATTTAGACATCTCTTTTTACTTCAGTTAGAATTATTGTAGCTCAGTTATTAGTTAAGGAATGGTCCGTTAAATTAGGGAAATATGAACCAACTGTTCCTCCAAGTCTTGAAGTGCCAAGTGAGTATAATTATTAACAAAAATAGTATTTCTGTAACCATATTCTATATCAGTTGGATTAACTGTAAAGATCAACTGAAAAACTACCATACAAATAATATTTATCAAATTGTTGTTGCAAGCATTCAAATATGAATCGCAGTGAAATATTAAACAACCAGATGAAGTCTCAGTAATCTACAGTCACAAATGACAGACAACCATACATTTATTTAACATTGTTTTCGCACACAGTGGAATAGGAATCTCGGCATATAACACCCAAAAATCAAAGGTGAAGAAATTGCGTAGAAGAGTCAACCGTTTCCAGCGTTCGAAGTCATAAAGAGCAATCATAGAACAGAGGAAGAATACAAATACAAAGAGGTAACGACGCTGCATATTTTATTTTCCTTTCATAAATTTCATTTTATAAAGTCGAAGGACCACAAATACAGTGACTATTGTTAAAGCCAGAACGACTCCATTGAAGAAACAAAGTCCGCTACCATACATAGAGTAAAGTACGACATATAGTCGGAAAAACATTACAAACCAGAAAACCCTGAACTAGGGTTTGACAAAACCGACCAACAACGACTCCCATCTCTTGTAAAACTTAATACAGGAGCAAACGAAAGAAATACAACCAAGTTAAATTCATACAGCGACCGAAGGACCTGAGAAAGATCACAAAACCTTAACATTAAGCAAAACTACAACCAGACATTTGGGATTGAGGCCTACCCAAGAAAATAAGCGACTGTACAAGCTAAATACTGGAGGATACGCTGCCCAGGTTGCCAACAGCGACCTGCAAACATCAACCCATCTACATTACAATGAAAGCAGCGAGGAGAATTCCAAGAAAAAGTGTGAACGCCTTTGGAGGATTAGAAATATAGTGAAATTACCTGGGAGAGCGAAGCCGAATACAACTGTGTGACATCCTGAAGAATTTGGGTGACTGTAGACCAGAGGAACAAAGTGGGTTAGTTACAGAAAGAGAAGCCGAGCAAGATTGAAAGAGGGATAGGAGTATTTACCTATTCCAAACGAAGGACGAATGTCCGAAAAGTCATGTGCTCGAAGGCAAATACAGTGCCGCACTGTGAGAGACCCAACCAATAGCAAGCAGATAATGCCCAACTAGATTCGAACCAGAGACAACAAGGTTCCAAGAAAACACAGCAAAACCACAATGATTTCCAAAAACGGCTACAAAACCTCGACCAAGAACCACGAGATACACACAGACAGCAAGATATAACAACCTGCAACAAGTGCTTAACAAATACTTTAAGAAATCTGCGCATGTAAGGAAGGAAAGAACAGAAATACTCACCGAGGTCAAACCACGGAACCGAGCCGAATAGCCATCAAAACCAAACGCCATTTCCATTAAAATTGCAGGCATGTTGAATAGAGGAGGGGCCAAGTTTTTCCCGTACAAAGAGTTGCACATACCAACAGAGCAGAGTATATAGAATTCTACAGAAGAAACCCAAAAACCCTCGACCAGAACAGATAACCTCAAAGCGGAAATAACGAATGAAGGGAAAGCGGGAGCAGTCTCGAGACAGAGTACAGATATTTATTGCAGGAATTAACTCTCCAGCTACCAACTCACATAAAAAACCCGCGGACAAACACAGTTAAGATTTTTATTTGCCACGTATACATTTTCCTTCCATGTGTAAAGTGTAAAGTGTAGGCCTTTTGGGCTGGGTTACACCAGAGTGGTATCAGAGCATTGAGTTAAAGAGATTTGAAAAAAAATGGATGTAGGTAGACGAGGAGGAACTACGAGAAGAACTCAGAGTTCTTATTGCTCGTTTGGAGGCAGTAGAGGCGGGCAGGAGAAGAGATCCAAAAATGGGCGATGTGAGTGAAGAAGAAGTAGAAGTGGCAACAGATGGAGCTGAAGGTGAATCAACAAATGTGAAATTACTGAAGCCTATCTTATTGTCGAATAGCAGACCAAAACCAGAACTCCCGACATACGATGGTAGTTTGTCTATTGATGTTGTGTTAGATTGGATTAGTGAGATGGACAAGTATTTTGAATGCGAGGAATTTAGTGAAGACCGTAGAGTCAAATTTGCAGCAACAAAGGTGAAAGGACACGCAGCTCTGTGGTGGGATAGTGTCCAGAATGCGAGGAAGAGGTTGAAAAAAACACCGATTAAAACTTGGACAAGGATGGTCGCTAAATTGAAGGGCCGATTTCTGCCAAGGGATTATCAAATCGTGTTACATAGACAGGTACAGAACTTGAGACATAGGGGACTAACTATGAAAGAGTATACATAGGAATTCTACCGAGTGAATTTGCGAGTCGGATATACAGAGGATACGGCAGAAAGGACAGCCAGATATGTTAATGGACTGAGGATGGATATTTTGGATGAAATAAGTATTTTATCTCCAAATAATACTGAGGAGGCATACCAGAGCGCAATTAAAGCAGAGGAGAAAATTAACAGAAGAAAGAATGCCTGGAGAGGACGAGGGTCTACCAGAGGGAGAGGCCAGTCCTATGGAAGGGGCTGAACTGCCAGCAACAGCAAGGAAGCCAGCAGTTTAAGGACTTCGGGAATAGCAGAAAAAGGAGACGGAACGAGAGGTGGCAGATCCTTCCAACGCGGTAGAGGAAATGGCCGTGGAAGGGGAACTGGTTATCAATGCTATAGATGCCACAAGTGGGGGCACCGTTCGTTTGAGTGCCCATAAACAAATTCAGCTGGATAGCGAGGCGCGTATGTGGCGCAACCAGAGGAAACAACAGCACCCCCTCAAGAGGCAGAGAATGCCCCAGAAACGGGAGAAGCTTATTGCTGCATAAGGTATTACTGAAACCAGTTGATGAGAGTGTCGAACAGATGCAGCGGAAAGCTCTGTTCAGGACAAATTGCAAATCACAGGGTAAGTGTTGTAAGATGATAATCGACAGTGGAAGTACAGACAATTTGGTATCCACGGAAATGGTGGAAAAGTTGGGGCTGAAGTGTTTAAAACACCCCAGTCCGTATAGAGTTTCATGGTTACAAAAGGGGCACCAGTTACTGGTGGACGAGCAAAGTGAGGTTGAATTTCAAATAGGTCGATATAAGGATAAAATTATTTGTGACATCATGCCGATGGATGTATGTCACATATTATTAAGCACGCCTTGGCAATATGATAGGAAGGTGACACACGATGGAGTGATGAACTGTTATAAGTTCGAGAAAGATGGGGTCAGGCATACCCTTGTGCCTATCAGAGAAGAGAAGGAAACAGCTGAAGCAAACGAAACCAAAGCATTGCTAATGAGTGGAAAACAGTTTTTAAAACAGGTTGAGAATAGTGAAATAAGTTATGCTGTAGTAAAAAAGACAAGGATAGTCCTCTTACATACATAGATAACAGATTTACCCGTGGAAATACAGCGAATGTTGGAAGAATTTACAGATATTGTAGTGGACGACTTGCCAGACAAGTTACCCCCCAAGCGGAGTATCAGCCACCATATTGACTTTATACTTGGAGCCAGCTTACCAAATAAAGCAGCCTATCGAATGAGCCCCAAGGATAATGAGGAAATGAGGAAACAAGTGCAAGAACTATTGGACAAAGGTTTAATCAAAGAAAGTTTGAGCCCATGTGCTGTGCCAACAGTCCTCGTGCCCAAGAAGGGAGGAGAGTGGTGGATGTGCACCGATTCTAGGGCCATCAATAAAATCACCATCCGGTACAGATTTTCGTTACCGCGTATGGATGATATGATGGACTGTTTAAGTGGGGCAGCTTACTTCTCAAAAATAGACTTAAAAAGCGGATATCACCAGATTCGGATACGAGAAGGAGACAAGTGGAAAACAACTTTTAAAACAAATGAGGGATTATATGAATGGTTGGTTATGCCATTCGAGTTGAGCAATGCACCCAACACATTCATGAGGCTCATGAATGAGATGTTGAAGGAGCATATTGGGGAATTTGTAATAGTTTATTTAGATGACATCCTTATTTTCAGCAAGATGAAAGAAGAACACTTCTGGCATGTCCGCAAAGTATTGGAAAAACTACAACAGAACGAGTTATTAATAAATTTAAAGAAATGTACATTTCTGCAAAGAGAATTAATTTATTTGGGATTTGTGATAGCAGAAAACGAATTAAAAATGGACCCGGAAAAGATAACAGCAATAGTAAATTGGCCATCACCGAAAAATTTATTTGAGGTACGTAGTTTCCATGGATTGGCAAGTTTCTAGAGAAAGTTTATTAAGAATTTTAGCGGAATTTGTGCTCCTATGTTAGAGACCATGAAAAAGGCCAGCCAACCTTTTCGATGGACAGAAGCAGCAGAAATTTTTTTTCAACTATTGAAAAGGAAGATTACGGAAAGACCGATTCTCAGGCTACCAAATTTTCAGAAATTATTTTAGTTACGTTGTGATGCTAGCGGAACAGCGATCGAGGCTATACTCAGTCAGGAGGACAGGCCTGTAGCATTTTTCAGCGAAACGATGAATGATAGTAGGAAGAAGTACTCCTCATATGACAAAGAATTTTTCGCAGTGGTACAGGCTTTAAGACACTGGAGGCATTATTTGTTAGGGAATGAGTTCGTGCTATTTTCAGACAATTCTGCATTGCAATATGTAATGCAGCAGCACAAACTCAATCATAAACATGCCAAATGGGTGGAGTACTTACAAAGTTTTAATTTTGTGCTGAAACATATTAGTGGACAAGCAAACAAGGTGGTCGATGCATTAAGTAGAAAAGCTCTACTTTTGGAGGAGAGTGATGTACAGGTTTTGGGTTTTGAACATTTACGAGATCTTTACAAAAGAGATACAGATTTCAGGGAAGCCTATGAGGAGTGCCAGAACCCTTTGATAAGGGGTAATAGTCCTTGGTTAGATTAAAATATACAGGAAAAATTTCTATTTAAGGGAGGATAATTGTGTATCCCCAACTGTTCCATGAGGGAGAACATTATTCGCGAAAAACACAACGGGGGTTTGGCTGGACACTTCGGTATAGATAAAAACTTGGAGCAACTTAGTCATTTCTATTTTTGGCCAAGAATGCGACGAGACGTACAACGTTTTGTGATGAAGTGTAAGGTGTGTCAATTAGCGAAGGGACACATCCAGCACACAGGATTATATATGCCATTACCTGTTCCAGGCAGACCTTGGGATTCGGTTAGTCTAGATTTTGTTTTGGGACTGCCAAAAACGTAGAAAGGTTATGATTCAGTGATGGTAGTGGTGGATCGTTTCTCAAAAATGGCACATTTCATACCTTGTCGGAAAACTAGTGACGCCACTCACGTGGCCCACTTGTTTTTTAATGAGATTGTCAGGTTACACGGGTTACCAACAACCATCTTATCAGACACGGACGTGAACTTCACGGGACATTTTTGGCATACCTTATGGAAAAAATGAACACCCAATTAAGCTACAGTTCTGCTTATCACCCGCAAACCGACGGGAAGACAAAGGTTGTGAATAAAAGTTTGGTAAACCTGTTACGAAACTTAGTCGGGGAGAATTCACGTATGTGGGACCGAGTGCTAGCGCAAGTAGAGTTTGCTTACAACAATTCGCCAAATTGTAGCACGGGTTTCAGTCCCTTTCAGATCCTATATGGCATGCACCCTCGTGGAGTGCATGAACTTCGAGATCTTGGTTTACAGGAATGACGGAGTGCGGGTGGAGAAGATTTTGCTAATGCAATGAGGGATTTACACGAATAGGTGAAAGAAAAATTACAGGACAACAGCTCAAAATATAAACAACATGCAGATCTAAAGAGAAGAGAAGTTCATTTTGAGGTGGGGGACGAAGTCCTGGTACACTTGCGTAAGGAACATTTCCCTAAGGGTATGTACAATAACTAAAGTACAAAAAGATAGGACCTTGTAAGATATTGCGAAAATTTTCAGCAAATGCCTACGAAATACAACTACCACCCGGAGTAGGAATTTAACCTATCTTCAATGTGGCAGATCTGTTTCCGTATACAGGCGATCTGATGGAGGAAAAGAAAGATGGACCCGGACAATCCACGCGGAACACCCAGGAAGACAGAGAAACTTGGAAAAGACAGATGCCTTATGTCCAACCCCCTCACATCGAAGGCATCCTCAAAACTCAGGTAGTTAGACGTACTCGACGGAAAAATTATTTTCAGTACCTGGTCAAGTGGAAGAACCATCCGATTGAGGACAGCTCATGGCTTGACGCCAGGCAGATTGGACAAATAGGAACGTCGGTTGAGGAGCTCATGAACCGGAGTCATGATCTCTTTTCACCCTGAGAGCCTGATGCAGGAGCATCCATCTCACCGTAATTGGGAAAAATTCCAACCAGGTTCAAAGGCTATTGATCGATTGGATTGTTTAAATTTTTACTATAATAATTTTTCTTTTAGTTTGTTTTACAGAGTCAGTGAATTTAGACATCTCTTTTTACTTCAGTTAGAATTACTATAGCTCAGTTATTAGTTAAGGAATGGTCCGTTAAATTAGGGAAATAAGAACCAACTGTTCCTCCAAGCCTTGAAGTGCCAAGTGATTATAATTATTAACAAAAATAGTATTTATGTAACCATATTCTATATCAGTTGGATTAACTGTAAAGATCAACTGAAAAATAGGGAAATATAAAAAAATCAAATGTAACAGGAGAGGGTTCAGTTGAATGATAGGAGAAGAGAAATAGAGACAGTTAGAAGCATTCAAAAAAGAAAGTTATTTGTCCATCTGTATCATCTTTATTAATATTTGCCTAAATGAAATTTTTTTCTTTACAGCCTGTTAAACTACAATACAAATAATATTTATCAAATTTTTGTTGCAAGCATTCAAATATGAATCACAGTGAAATATTAAACAACCGGATGAAGTCTCAGTAATCTACAGTTGCAAATGACAGACAGCCATACATTTATTTAACATTTTTTTCACACACAGTCGAATAGGAATCTTGACTTATAACACCTATAAATCAAAGGTGAAGAAATTGTGTACAAGAGTCAACCATTTCCAGTGTTTGAAGTCATAAAGAGCAATCACAGAACAGAGGCGGAATACAAATGCAAAGAGGTAAGGACGCTGTATATTTTCTTTTCCTTTCATAAATTTCATTTTATAAAGTCGAAGGACCACAAATACAGTGACTATTGTTAAAGCCATAACGACACCATTGAAAAAACAAAGTCTGCTACCATACATAGAGTAAAGTACGACATATAGTCGGAAAAACTTTATAAACCAGAAAACACTGAACTAGGGTTTGACAAAACCGACCGACAACGACTCCCATCTCTTGTAAAACTTAATACAGGAGAAAACGAAAGAAATACAACCAAGTTAAATTCATACAGCGACCAAAGGACCTGAGCAAGATCACAGAACCTTAACATTAAGCAAAACTACAACCAGACATTTGGGATTGAGGCCTACCCAAGAAAATAAGCGACTGTACAAGCTAAATACTGGAGGATACGCCGCCCAGGTTGACAACAGCGAACTGAAAACATCAACCCATCTACATTACAACGAAAGCAGCGAGGGCAATTCCAAGAAAAAGTGTGAACGCCTTTGGAGAATTAGAAATACAGTGAAATTACCTGGGAGAGCGAAGCCGAATACAATCGTGTGACATCCTAAAGAATTTGGGTGAGTGTAGACCAGAGGAACAAAGTGGGTTAGTTCCAGAAAGAGAAGCCGAGCAAGATTGAAACAGGGACAAGAGTATTTACCTATTCCAAACGAAGGACGCGTGCCCGAAAAGTCCTGTGCTCGAAGGAAAATACAGTGCCGCACTGTGAGAGACCCAACCAACAGCAAGCAGATAATAACCAACTAGATTCGAACCAGAGACAACAAGGTTCCAAGAAAACACAGCAAAACCACAGTGATTTCCAGAAACGGCTACAAAACCTCAACCAAGAACCACGAGATACACACAGACAGCAAGATATAACAACCTGCAACAAGTGCTTAACAAATACCTTAAGAAATCCGCTCATGTAAGGAAGGAAAGAACATAAATACTCACCGAGGTCAAACCACGGAACCGAGCTGAATAACCATCAAAACCAAACGCCATTTCCATTCAAATTGCAAGCAGGTTGAATAGAGGAGGGGCCGAGTTTGCCCGCACAAAGAGTTGCACATACCAACAGAGCAGAGTATATAGCATTCTACAGAAGAAACCTAGAAACCCTCGACCAGAACAGATAACCTCAGAGCGGAAATAACGAATGAACAATCCAGAACATGCCATAATGAACAAGGGTTAAGGCGGGAAGGGCAAGCGGGAGCAGTCTCGAGACGGAGTACAGATATTTACTGCAAGCATTAACTCTTCAGCTACCAACTCACATAAAAATCCCGCAGACAAACACAGTTAAGATTTTTATTTGCCACATATACATTTTCCTTCCGCGTGTAAAGTGTAAAGTGTAGGCCTTTTGGGCTGGGTTACACCAATACCATTCTTAGAGAGATAATCGATGAGCCCAAATATATGTTCATACCATTTCTGGGAGATAATTAATGAGCCCCAAAAAAATGTTAAACAACTCCACTGCCCATACCCACACCCCATACCCACACATATATAACATGATCGACCAACTCAAACTCGACCTAGACACAGACAAACCCAAACTCAAAGCATAGCAGACTAGATAAGACTCAATATGTATATATATATATATAGAAATTCAATTCCCCAACTCCGTTCAACGGCTATGGAGTTTTCCCGCATCTACTTCCACTTCCTCTACAATAGTTGAGAAAATCCCTGCTCTCTCTTCCCTTCTTCCTAAATTTCAATTCGTGCGCTTTTCTCTTTTTGCATAAAAGGATGGGTTGATGCTTTTGTTTTTACTAAATTTCATTTCTCGCACTTTCTATATTTGATTTTGATTTTTTTGTTGTTTATTTTTTTTCCTTCTACTCATACTTTTTTAAATCTCAAACACACATCTTGCCAATAAAGAAGTATATATATGTACATATTAGTTAATTATTATTTAGTCAATTATCACTGTTTTTTTATTTTTATAGTTAGTCTATTGAGAAACATTTTATTTTTATTTTTAATTTCTTAATAAGATATGCAAATTACAGAAGGCTTAACAAATTTTTAGTAGGCAAGCAAGCTTTCAGTGTTTTTCCTCTTTTGCATGGCTACTATTCTCAATGCCTCAATTTGATATGGATTTTTGAAATTTATGATTTCTTTTTCCTACCCACTTTTTTATTCAATCATATGTGCTTAATAGTTTTCTTGAGTATGTATTTCACCATCAACCTTACAAGTGCTTAAACTAAAATCATATTAAATTTTCTTGATTGCATGTTCCTATTTAATAATCATGCAAACTATTCTAATACTCAATGTTCATTGTAGACATTGATGTCAAGGAATTGAGCAACTTTAGCTATAGGAAGATTGTTGGTGTTGGTATATATTGTGGATCTAGATCCAGATTTGGTAATGGCAAGCCTTGTGTATGCGTGACCATGCTGGATGGTGGTCAATGTCTTGTTTGATAGTATTTTCCTATTTTTTGAGGGATGGTCGTCAATGTCTTGTTTGATAGTATTTTCCTATTTTTTGGTAGGTTCATTAATTCAAAATTCTATTTGGAGTATCTCATTTTGAACAAAAATGAACAACTAAGCTACATTATTAGCGTAACACAACATTTTTCAATAATTAATTATTTCGCTTATAATTTATAAAAATTCATAGTAACAAATATCATTGCATAAAATGTTATTAGGTTGGTACTCTACAATATTGAGGCATGATAGATTACAAATAATTTCAAACCTTTTACTATATAAATAAAGTACAATGCTTAGTGATTTCTCACAAATTTTATCATTCATCATTGATTACCTGTAACAAACATTTTATGTCATGACTACATATATCCCTTACATGGCATAACTTGGAATCATTCTTTTGGAATTTTGTTATCTTGTCATCTTCAAAAGTTAATGTGTTGCAGTGAAGCAAAATGATAAAATGTTATTTTGTTTTGTCTAGAGTTGCATACATGGTTTATCTTTTGAATTTATTTGTTTAATCATTTCATCATCCAATTTGACACTGAGTTGAAGAGAACCTATTCTAAATTCTCACAACTACTTTTACCTACAACTTATGGTAATCATAAATATCTTTTTGCGTTGTATATACAAGTAGTTCTCAGCATCTTTAGATGAATCCTTTGTTTTCTTCGTTTGGGTTCTTTTTTATTTTTGAGTTGTTTTCCTTAGCACCCTATACTTGTTATTGGAAAAAAGAACAAAATATTTTTCTCTCAAAATAGAAGAAATGTTTACATGTTGAGCCCTCTAGTTATGCCCAACAGGAAATTGAAAACAAGGAAAAAACTAATAAAAGAAAAAACCACCTTAGTATGTCTTACCTGATGGTACTTATTTTCATTTTTAGTTGTTTGAAATAACCCAAAGAGTAGGAATTTTGGTTAAAATATCCCTAAATTAGTTTCATGAAAATTTTGCAACGCATGAAATGGTTACATATTTAGCACTTTGGCTATCCATGATACATATATGGTTACATATTTAGCACTTTGGCTATGCATGATACATATTTTGGATTTTGTTGTCTCTGAAATAGACCCAAGGAGTTGTGATTTTAGTAAAATATCATTGAATTAGTTTTCATGAACATAATATATTTTGGAACTTTGTAGACTGTCACACCTTTTTTTTTCGATTTACCTACAAACTTGGTATTGGAAGTGAACCTCATTTGTAGTTCTAGGAATAGAGAAGCAAAACTTATATCTTACTTCTATGAATTTCTTTATTGCAATAGTTGTTTTACTTTATCATACCACTTCTTTTGTTTATAACAGGTTAAATTGTTTTGTGTCATTCGTTTCTAATGAATAATATTTGTGAAGACATTTTTCTGGAAAGAGTAAGGGAATTAATTCACCAGAAATACTATAACTCTAAATGTAGAGAGTTCTAGAATTATTGACAATGTGAAATTCAAGATTCAGCATTAAAATTTGTGGGAAAGAAATTGGAAGATCCATGAGCCTTAATTCATTAAATATACGAAATAATTCTATGCCTCATTTGCTACCTCATCTTCGAGGTGGGATACAAAGCTTTATTGAGATTTTGAGTAGAAAACCCATTATTTTGAGCCTTTTACAAATGGAGGGTGCATGGTTCTCTTCCAAAAAATGAAGGATTCCCCATAAAGGCTTCATAGTGTGCTTGTGTGCTCTTCACCTTAATGAGTTTACTTTGAAGCCAAATATTTGTCGAAGTCTGAAATATGAGGTGAGGGGTGAACATGATGAGTTTAGACATAGAACCACCCACGACACATACAAACTCCTCAAGAAAACTTAAATATACTTGAACAATGATGACTATACATGAAAACATCACTTTATACACATTCCCCAAGTGCAACGAGTGTAGTGTGTGTGACTACGACCCAAGAGTGTCGTTTTACGAGTACAAAGATGTTATAACCACGAAATGTACCAAAAGAAGTTCAAAAAATCACTAGGAAATATCATATGGACCATTTGATAAACCAAGCCTAAGTGTTATCTAAAAGAGAAATTTGGTTCAAAAGTTTTATCATTAATAACAACCATAAATTACAGTATATGTACGATTGAAACATATAACTAAGAAATTGTATTAAAAAAAAAATTAAGTATGGCAGATATTATTATTATATAAAGATTAATGTTAAGATCTCAAACTTCCAAATAATTTTTATACGTAGTATTCTTTGTAGATACCACCAATTTGAATTTCATTGTGCTAAAGAATCATTGTGTAGAGGAACTCCGAAAAATGAACTTCCCCATAAGGAAATTTCGTGCACCTAAACATCAACGCAATTAATAGTATCCCTCAATTAAATAATATGAATTCCCCATATGGTTCACCCTGCAATACAAAGCAGAGATAATTTTTTCCAAAAGCGTCAAAGATGGCTTAAGGTGAGTAGCATAGTAATTGGCATGCCACGAACAATACAAGCGACACTAAAAATCCCAAATCTATTTAAATTGAGTCTTTAATTAAAATTCCTAGTACAGTAACATCATGCTTGGTGGAACATACTGGACTTATTACACTCCAATTGGAGAGACAACTATTATTGAGGAGATTATATTGGACTTATAACACCCGTATTGCAAACCACCATTGAAGAGACTATATTTTGAATCAGGTGTGGTAGCTGCAAGAACCACACTGGCAGTTGGGGCCACACTTGCATTCATTCTCCATAGATACATTTCCACCATGCATGTTCACATCAAATCCAAATACATTCAATTATCACATCATTTCAAAACCATGGAAATGAAACTTATAACTACTACATATAACTCAATACCCCATTTCATAAGCGGTCTCCACAATACCGTCCATCTGGAAGCCCTTTTTACTTTGAAACAAAACAACACAAAATCGAATGAGCTCAGATGTAGCTAAATTTGAAATCGTGACAAATGACACGAAATTTTAAAAGGAAAAGGAAGAGAGATTGATAAGAAATTGAGACTAAAAGAAAACATACGTGTAGTGGTTCTTGTCAGCGTAGACATAGTTTGCGCAATCGCTTGACATGTTTGTAACAAACAATTCCTTCACAAAAGCTAATCTATTCACTTGTAACTTCTCAAGAGCCCACTTACCTTCTCAAACTTTCCTTGCCCAACAATATATAGAGGTATGCCACAACCCGACAGCCTAGGAAGCGGGTCGAGGGCTCATCCTTGAAAGCGATGAAGTCCGCGGGGAGTCATAGCCATCTGATCTAGTAAATCCAACAAGTGTAATGAAGTTCAACTTTGGTAAAGAGGAGGGGAAGTCATATTTTGAGCTCAATAAATTCGATGATCTACATGCCATTTTTAACACCATAGGGAAATGAGAGTATCGTTGTCATTGTTCTTTTTTTTTTTCCTTTCAAAATGGATTTCATTAGATGTTCAAAATAAAATAGCGTACAAAAAAGCTCTCAACATCGCCCACTCCCTCATTCCAACCAAACTTTCTGGGATTGGGGTCTGGAGAATACCAACGTACACAATTTACATACATTATTTTCATATGGCTATATGGCCTTAGCATGTTGTGACAGACACAAGAAGAAACCAGAACTATTGACAAAATTTCTAGGAGGGAGACCGGGATCATTACAGGGGGTGCTACAATGTATCCAACGCTGCTATAGTACTACCAATAAGGTGAGAAGGGCTCAATTTTACCCAACATAGGTTCCAGGGTAAAATAATTCTAAGACACCTCCCCAAGGATGCACATCAACATAACCCCCACCCCCAAATGTTGGCTGAGAGACTGAAATGTCATTCGGGCTAAGGGCGAGACCCGACCTCAAAGCATAAATTACCAGATGCCAAATAAAACTCCATGCACTTGTAAATATCTGTGGTGGTTCGCTCAAGCAAGAGAGGGTCCAGGAGCTAGCAGAGTGATGAAAAGTATTTGTTTCCTATAGAAGCGAGGGAGAAGAACTAGACTTTTGACTGTCTTTGTACCATGGTCCCAAGGGTAGACTAAGAGACTGATGTCGAACCACTTCAAGCTACTACAAGTGTACTTTTCCTTCCTCACCCAAGGCCATAGCCCCTGTGAGGCACCATAAAGACAAACCTGATTGCTATCAAACTCCTTACCAGCCAAACTCATTGCCCAAACTCTCAAATTGAGCTAAATCATGTACAAAGGTTCACATTTATCCTCAAATTGCTTGAGGAGGAGTGTCATGCCAGAGGAGTAAGTATCGAGTCTTGTCATCACTGCAACATTAATATTCACATGGAGGGGAGGCAGGCCTGGATGGCCGATCACATGCCATTTGTACCAATGCATGTGCACCCCCATCGGGGGAACTTGGTAGTGCTATGAAGGTAACTTATGAAGTTATTTTTGGAATCCATTGATATGCATTTTCACATGGAATACATGTGTCATTTTCCTTTTGGAAAACCAAAATTACATACTATTAAATTCATGTAAAGTTTATTTTATATTTTAAATGATACATATTTTTCTTTTTAATTAAGTTCAACAAATAGCATACCTTTCAACATGTTCATGTTTCTAATTGGATTGTGGTACGGCAAGCATCTATGGTGTCTTTTAGGTAGGTATATTCTTCGGCTATTATAACTGTTGTGAGTTACCTAATTTATGATATGTTTTTTTATGGACACATTTAAATGATTGGTCGGTGCAAAGTCTAGTGGATTCATTTCAATGTAAAAAATATTTTCCAATTAATGTTACTAAACATTCTCTACAGGTACGTCATCTTGAGATTAAATTATTTATAGAGAAGGTATACTACCATGGTTAAAAAAATTGTTGCAGTTGGTAAATTATATTGTGGGTAGTGTTTCAACTTTCTTATGTCATAAATTTTCTATTGACCTACCGATATATTGTTGTTTCTTATCCTATAAAGACATTCTACATGAATCCAAAGTCTTTCAAAATTATTAATTTAGAGTATTGAAATATTTAAGTATTGAGGGGTTTTTGCAGCGCATTATATTAGATATCGTCTTTTGGGATTCAAATACATTAAATAAGTCATTCATCTATGACCATTTCCATGTGAGGTAGTTGTAACTGACTAAGTTCTCATGATTTTTGAATATTCCACTTAGTTCAATATGATTTCAATGATTGCATTTTCGAATTGGAAGTTGATATTTTTTCACATTCTCCCACTCTCTAAACTCAACTTGTTGAGCTACTTGATATGTTGTTGAATGTTTTTTTTGTTGTGCTAATTTCAATTTCAGATTTACAAGCAAATTCTTTTCAATTTCTTCTTGTGCATGTTTCTCTTATGGTGTTCATGATTAGAAACATGTAAATTTTATCAAGTTTTAGGTGAAATACATGAGAAAAATAGCATTAAAAACAAGTGTTCAAAAAATTAATGAAAAGTACAGCAAACCATCAACATGAACTCTTAACACAGTGTTTCGATGAAGGATTTCACCCGTCCTGGGCTACATCTCCTTGGTCTAGTGTCCATGGTCTGGGCCTCTGTATTAGCTCAATGTGGTAAAAAAAATGTTGTTTACAAAGCTATAATGCTCCTTAAACCTAATTCAATGTGTTCAGGATGCTCAAATTAGCTAGGAACACCTTTTTTTTTAGCTCAATTTCTTCAAATTTTTCTCCAGTTGTGGTCAAAAAAGCTTTCCCTAGGAAAAATCCTCTAAAACTGGAGGAACTCCAATTGACCCCACTAAAACTGGAGTTAGCACCAATTCTGGAGGTCTGCCATAATTTCTGCCAAGTTAAACTAGAGTTAATTAATTTTAAAACGCACTTAATTAACCACTAAACGTGATTAACGCAAACCACATTTTTAATAACCGTTAACTTCGGTGGTGTTGGTGGAGGCGGACACATGCAATGGCATAATGCTAATGGTTATGGTTTATGTGGCACAATTTATGGTGACTGTTGAATACATATGACCGTAACCACCAATGGAGCGTTCACATGGGAGGGTTGGCCTACGGGTTGGCCCTCCTAACCCCCAACTTGCATTACATTAAACTTGAAATAGGTGCGGTAAACATAACGGTTAAGTTGTAATGTGGTGGTGTAATGGAAATGTGTTGCGGTTGTTTAGTACAGGTCCCATGTTCGACCACCCAGCCTGCCATAAAATTTGTTCCACTGCACACTGAGCTGACCTTTTGGGAGGGAGACGTGGCAACCTCTAGGCTTGCCACTTGTCCCCTCCTCATTCGTCCCCCATTAACCAATCAAATCATGCCACATCACCATATTTGATAACTAACAAAAATATGACACTTGTCGAGGCCTAATTGGATTGTTGACCAATGTTGACCTTGCACAGTCACTTGCCACATCAACAGTATAGACTATTGACTGTGCAATTTTTTTAAAAATTTCTTCTGTTTGGAAAAGTGGATGGAACGTGACATATTCCTCATACGAACTCGATTTTCAGTGAAACGAGTTGCGTTCGAATCCTTTTTCCGAGTCGGGTGCGGTTATTGAGGTTTTGAGCTAAATATTGAGCACCTGATTAACATTCGAGGGTGATAGCCAAGGATTCCTGGAGCGAAAAAGAGGAGGAAAAATAGCTTAGCACCACCACTAGCAATTGCTCACAAATGAGATTAAACCCAAGCGGTGTACAATTTTGGAGTAGGATCAATGGCATCAAGAGGTAGCATAGCAACAAGGGTGGTGGGCCTTACATTGTTGGGAATCACTGGACATGATTGTTTTATTTTGAGGTCTTACACTATAGGCCCATGTTTTATTTTAATATTAAATGCTTCAGATCACCATAGTTGCTTCTCCCAACCTTTAGAGACCAATATCTCTCCCATCATGCTTATTTTCTTCTTTTCTTCAGATGAATGTGTTGGTTTCCTCCATTGAATTATACCTTCAGGTTACAATGCACATATGGCAGAGGATTTTTCTTTTCTTTAGCATGGAATCCAAGAGTTCGATATGAGGTTAGATGATATGAACATCGTAGTGACTTTAAGGTTTGGTAACTTGGGATGGAGGAAAGCAAGGCCAAATCATGATGAGAATATTGGTATCAGTGTTATGGTAGACAATTTGCTTGTAATGGGGTCGAGAATTATAACAAATTTAATCCCCTTCAAATGGCAGTAACCAAATGGAAGAGAGAAAATTAGAACATGAACATGGATCATCTTGTTCCACTAACATTTGAAATTTCATCTAATGGGTATTTGCAAACCAATCACCATAAAACTAGACCTATTACTGGCTCGCTCATATGGACATCACAACACATGTAGAATAGAAGATTCTTCATTTGCTTAACTTAGAAGTGGTGAGTGTTGAAAATGGCTTTTGTTGATGTCAAAGGTTGTCCAAATGAAAGAGTAAATTATATAGTCAAATAAGATATTATGATACTTTTCCAACGTTATATGGAACTCCCTCTAATTCTATAGGAATGAGGAGATATCAAATATTTTTTTAATATGACCCAATTGATTAGGTACTCTACCTTTGAAGGTTAATTTTCTCCAAAGACCCAGCTGAAATGGGAGCATAAGATATATGGTTATAAAGTTGTTTCCAAGACCGTTCCAATCATATATGGCATTCTTTATAAATTCTCAAAGTTGAGGATAAATGAATTTTTTAATACTCACTATATGTTATGCCAATTGAGCAAGTCATCCCAACTAGTGGACAAGTCAACCCTAACCCAAAATCCAAACACAAATAAATAGGTGTGAAAATGAACTTCTCTAACCACTCGACTCAATAATTTGGTTCTAGTTTTAGTAGATCCAGGGAGAAATATATATGTGACTTGCTATTGACATAAATTGGTTTAAAAGATTACCATCTAGCAAGCCCCTCATACATTGTTAGATCTCAAACCAACTACATTAGGGTTGAGTTGACACAAATTGGTTTAAAAAATTCACTTCCACCCAAGCCCCTCATATGTGGTTAGATCTCAAATCCAACTACATTAGGATTGATAAACAATATTCAGTTACATTTCTAAAATCCCTTAATAAGTTTATTTCCTAGAAAAGTAAAATGGACAAAAATCTTACTCCAGTAATAAATAGAAAATTTATATGGAAGACAAATTAATTATGAGTTTTAATACAAATTTAATTATGAGTTTTGAGATGTTCATGATTTTTTTTTTGGCTTGGCTATGTGAAATATATTATGAGCTGAGTGTTTTGATGTTCATTTGAGTTTGCTATCCATTTCATTTATATGGCTACACTAATTCCTATATTCTTATATATCAAGGAGGACGCCCCTCATTGTAAATATTCGTACACACACAATTTTCTACTTGCCCTTTTTAAAACTTATTAAAA